>JARHVA010003357.1:1350000-1430000 GCA_037957365.1 Torreya grandis
ATCCAAAATTTCCACAACCAACTCAATCCCAAGGACATTCTACCATTTTATAATTTTGATAAGTAGCATATATAACAATAATATTGTTATGATGTTATATTATATTGACTAATATGTGTGCCTTCTCATGGTAAGAGTGCACTTGCTGAGATTAACACCATTCCATGACCAAACTATATTGAGCAACACTCAACATTATTGACCAATACTGATAACCACTATCTGTCACAAACCAGTTGATATCACAAAATGCTAATGTCAAAATATCTGAAAGAGTATGTGTACAAGCACCAATATTTTGAAAGATCATATAGAACAAACTACGTGTCATCCTATGGTAAACATACAAGGTGAAGAACAAGTACCAAATCGTAGTAGAACCACAAAATAATACCAAGAAATGTTGAGCAATAACATCAAATTTTATCTAAATAAAATAATATTAATGTTGAAATAATCAAGAAATAATTATTCTCTACAAATAACCTCCTTAAACCTCCCAAAAATTAATGAATCAAATGTTATATCCAAGTCATGTATAAGAGCACATAACCTCCTAAAACCTCCCAAAATTAAGATAGTAAGTGCTTTAGCTTATTCTGTATGAAACCACTACGTCTAGTAGGTGGGAGGATGGCTCAAGACTCGACCTTGAAAGCTAGCTCATCACACCCTCTTGCTATATTCTAAGATACTTATTCTCCCCCATACACACAAAAGGTGTACAATGTTCACATTATGACATTCATGAAACCAACATTCAAATAGAGAGGTAAAAAAAACTTGCCATAAAATAACACAATAATTAAATAAAATACCAAATGGCCTTAATGAGATATTTCAATAGTGATAATGAATATCAACAAATCATCAAAATTATGTAATAAAATGAAATCAAAGTGATCATAATAGAAAATCTAGAATTCCAATCAAAATATTTCAAAACTAACAAAATATTTGCGTAAAAGAAAATTTAGATTCAAGAGAACATAAATGCTTTTTTTGGAAAATAACCTAAAATGGAAACTAAATCAAAATAAAATGGGGCACAACAATATCACAATAAGTTCACATTATGATAATATGTGGCTAATAAAGCGACCCAAAGGGAGAAATAATAATATAAGCCTCAATTACCTCCCATAGGTAAGAGGAAAGCATCACTCTGCATATGTCTTCCAAAGGTTCACAAGGCTATATCAGCTATAAATCACAAAGATTATTCTTTTGACAACCACTAAGGGGTAGGTGAAGGAACACATCATTCATAATGTGCTTGTTGATGCTTAATTTTTCAACTTATCACCAAAGTCATGGAAACTTTCAAAGATGTGGGACTTGACCCTTGAAATGACCTCCAGATTTTAAAGAAGTTGGCTCTTCTCTTTGGGGTTTAATATAAAGAGGAAAGAAATAATGCATAAAAGAAATGCTTAAGCTACTAAGGTGATGTGCCAAGATTGTATTCCTCTACCAAACAACATAGTAATTAGTACTAACAAAATTTACTAAAAAGATTAAGGAGCATAAAGCATGATTAATAATTCTAGCATAGACTATAGACCAAATTAAAGGCTCATAAAAAAAAAGATAACCTAAATCCTCATCTATCCAAATACCATAATATTAGTTTAAACAACATTCACTGACAGAATTAAATATCATATAGTATGATTAACAATCTCAGTGTTTATGCAAATCTAACAAAGGCTCATAAGATAAAATGAGAAGCAAGAATGAGAAATAGACTATGATTGCATAGAACACCACTCTTTCTTCATAATTTTATAGGAGAACAAATTACATAAGGCAAAATACACAAAATACAATGTTTGATCCCTCAGGAGAGGCACCTGTTAAGGCAGTAGAAAATGCTTCAAAAACTAGCTTCTAAAATTTTTATTGATCTGGATGAATTTCTAGTGATCTTCCTCCTTGATCTACTACTTATAGCCCAAAATATCTATCATGGGTCACTACAACTTGTTTGGATTCCAATTACCTATTTGTAAATTTTGGATGCGGAACCTATATGTCATTATAACTGAACAACTTGGAGCTTGATTCTGTTATTTCTACTATCTCTTTCATTATGTTTCAACTGTTACTCCTATTTATCTTCTACCCATAGTTTATCCAATCATACACACATGGAGGCTTCCATAGTTATTGATTACTTGACTCCTTGTTCCCCTTCATTCTACAAACTCTTTATCTTTCTCAACTCTTTTTGGGCTCTAGGACCCACTGTGCTGACATGTGTTGGCTTTGCACTCAATGGAGTCTTTTTCATACTCACTTTCCTTCAAAGAGCACCAAAGTGACAAGTGACATTGTCCATGTTTATTTGAGTCTTTGAAGCTTTTCCCTCATTTTTTTACTTAGATTTTTAACCCTTACACATTTTGGAGATTCTACACCATTGGATCTATTACTCCAAACCAAGTCATTGATCTTCTCTGCTAACCCTTTCATAATCCTTTGATCTATAAGTGAACGGTAATTTATCCACATGTCAACCTCGCACTCAACAGAATCTTTTTGATACTCACTTTCCCTTCAAAGAGTACCAAAGTGACAAGTGCATACCCTCCACTACCATTAGAGTCTTAAAGCTTGTTTAAGGCTTTAACAAAAAGAGGTCTCTTTGACCCCATGAATTAATATAACCCAAAATATTACTTAGCCACTTATATACCTAGCCAAATAATATATGCATGTCCCAAAGGTATAAAAAATAAAATTTAGAATTTTAACTCTATAATTCATGGTGACTCACTAGGGACTCTGTGCCTACATGGAAGGACTACTACAAAAACTTGAACCAAAACTTGCTCAAAATTATTTTCTATTGTAGCTCACTCAGAGCTTCTACAATACGGCCTGGAAACTAGTCCATTTTGCCTCTTTTGTAGAGCTTTAAAATCTCTATCTAAATATATTATTTCCTATGGGACAATGCTTGGAGGTTCCAAACCACTGAGTGCAATTTAAATTCCAATTTTTTAATCGAGACTAAAATAGTTTCCACCTTAGTGATAGTTAAAGAATCACTGAGGGACTGAAAAATGATTTGATCATGCTACTTTATGACCAGTAGATTTTGAATATGGTCCTTCATTAATACCATGTTGTCATTTGGGAAAGGGGAAGGGAGTCCCAATTAGACCAATTCTTTAATGTGCCCTTTAATTACTTTGGCCCCTTCCTTCAAAAGATTTAGTATATTCTTGCATTTGGATGCAGCTTTGTTTCAGCTCAAAATCTCACTTACCCTTCCTATTGTTGCTCACCTATCAGTGATCTTGGTTGCCTATAGTGTTTCCTCTTATGTATCATATAATTTTTGAATCAATAGCTATGATTTAGGTACCTTGGTAGCAACTAAAAGTAGGATACTCTCCTTAGAGGAATCCATTTTCACACACAGGGTCTAAGCATCAGATATGAACTTGAGTGCAGGCTTCAGATGGGCCATGTCCACTAAAATTATATTCTAACAAGAGACATAGAGTCCCTTAACCATTGTTACCACTCTATCTAATTGGGTTCATTGGGATATTCTTAAATTAACCTTGCCACTTCATTTTTAAAGTTCTTGCATTCAACCTACAAGTTACTCTTTTTGACCTTAGTAGCATTTATCTTTTGTTGCAACTGAGTGATCTCAGCTTCCTTATCATCAATTTTCTTCTTGATGAGACTCTTCTCCAATTTCAATGAGTTGATAGATGCCTTAGATGTATTGAGATCCTATTACAAAGATGTTTCTATCTTTTGAAGTCTTCAAGACTTATTTGGATATTGCCCCTTTCAAGTCCTTATTGAGTTGGGATATCTCCTTGTCCTTGGCCTTGAGATCTTGTGTCATGTGGCTCATAGTGGCTTTGGCTTGGATTAAGCTCAATTTTACCTTTTCCAATTTATTAGAGACTTTGAGATAGTATGTGGTGACCACAGCTATAGTTTCAGTCATAATCTCCACTTTGTCATGGGATCTAAACTGTGTTAGATCCATAGCCACTACACTCATTGTATAATCCTCAGGCTACATTTTCTCAAGTGGCTTATTCACATTAGGGACCATATGGGTGATAGTGAGGGAATGTTTTTTATGGTCATGAAGAGACCTTGTTTGTTGTGTAGCTACTACCCTACCCTCTTTTTGCCTTTTCTTCTCATTCCTTGCCTCCCTAGCCTTCTTTTCCATATATGATTGAGTATGGAAGTCTGAGGGAGAGGTCACTACACCACCAGCAAAAGGATACCCATGGGGTAAATAATAAGGCACAATGATTGATTATTGGGGTTGGCTCTATGATGGAGATGAGTTTTTCAAGAGCCTAAGAGAAAAGGTTGGCAAACTTAACTATTAGGAAGTGAAAGGGGATGGGGAACTAGATGGCATCAGTGATTGAGCTGGTTTAGCCAAAATGGCTAAGAATGTTAAGCCATGTGAAGGAGGTGGCATTAACATAGTTTGAGTGAAATATTGAGGAGTCAGTTATGAGGTAGATTCTACCTCTTTTTCTTTGTCTCCCTCCTGAATCTCTACTTTTTATTTCTTCCTCTTAGGGATCTCCATAAGATCCTCTTTCTCTATTTGGATTGTGACCAGCTATGATGAGTTTACTACCTCTTATGTAGATAATGTTGCCTGTGAGGGATTTAATGGGGCCTCAACTTTAGGGACTTTAGAAGTAGGTTGCCATCCTTTGTTTCTCTAAATCACTAAGAAATGGTGGCTAGGGACTAGTTTTGTGTGTTGTTGTAGATGTCCTTACCTCCAGATTCTCTTTTTATGGTTTTGATAGGTTACTTGTATCTAGGATAGAAGCTGGAGTAACATGAGCCTCATCCCACAGATTCTTCCATTATTTATCTATTTTTGCATCGTCAAAATTTTGAGTAAATTAACCAATTTCTTGCCTATACTTCCAGTAGGCATTTATTTTCTCTTGACTCTAACCCTCCCTAACCAAGGCTTTTCTCAACCCCGTAGTCATTACTCTTGTTGGGTCATAATTTTGAATGGGTTGATAAAAATATTCCCATGGTGAGAGTGGGATGTCTTGCAGTTCCACATATATATCTAGTGCATCTTTGTTGGGGGATCTCCTATCCTTAAATAATTTCTTGCTCTCATGCTTAAAAGAAGCATGGACTTTACTTTTGGCAAGCCAAAAAGTCATAAAACCATCAGGGTCATATTTTCATAGATCTTGAATCAAAACTAACCCATATACAACCAGTTTCTTCATCAAAATAAATTTTGTCTACTTCTTCACCATAGTAAAACCACCCTTGGTTAGCGGGATGTCATGGAAGGACCTTTTATTTCTCCCTACTCCATACTTAGAGTCAATAACCACTAATTATCGGGTCACTTCCAAACCTACTATTTTGCTGGTTAAAACTTTGGGAAGCATAAAAGATTCTTTCCCAAAATTGTTAACTCTAATAAAAGAATGATGAGCTCTAAAAAAGAAATCACAAGGGTGATGGGCATTGAACAAGATGGATCTAACTGAGTTATTCATTCTATTTTTTATATCCCCTGAATCCAACTCCCCTACTAGTGGTGCCATAAAGTACTCATTAAACTCATCAATGTCTTATGACTCTGATAACACATGAGTCCATACAGATATAGGGATAACTTTTCAAGGGTCTAGTGGCCTCTAGGTCCCATAGGGTCATACTTATATGATGCTAAAAGAATTGGGTATTTTGATACAAACTGAGATGAAATGGGTATGAGGAATACCTAAAAGTAGGGTGTAATCTAAAATTTACTAGCTATTGGCTCATAGTATAGGCAATGTACTCCATAAAATCAAATTTGTATATTTGCATTCTAGCCATGGTCCTCATTCAAAAATGAGCTGCCAGCTACCAATCATGTATCATCCTATCATGATCCTCCCCAAAAATTAATGAGAGCATTGGCATGCCTCTTATGATTCTACTATCAACATACCCAAGGGAAAAGGTAGGGGCTGAGGCATAGTATTATTGTCTACAAGACATAGTTCCTTATTCAAGAATGCTTATTTCTGGTTTACTTGAGACCAAACATGCTTCAATTAAGTCATATAATAAAATTTGGTTAAATGATCATGCTATAAACCCAACATGTCATAAATAGTTTGGGTATTGATTACTACCCTGATCTATCCCTTTTGAATTATTGAGTTTGAAAAATTATAATTTTGCATGCATAAGTCCACCAATTCAGGGTATGGGTACACTATTAGCACCATATATTAGGTTAACCCTAAGGTCCAAACCCTCATACCAACATTTTTAATCTTGGTCTGAATCAACATTTTTACATGCACCACCTCCCTAAGGATCTTAGTCTTCTTCATCAAAATAGGGTCATAAATCTCATCTGCATAATCAAGGATGAGTGAAGAGTCTTGGAAAGTACCTTTGCTCACTTATTTAGTTCTTGGGTATGTTGTCTTAGGCTATGTAGGAGCTAAGGTGTATGACTATTATGGTGTTACTATGGTTACCATTTTAACTGAGACTCTAAGCTATGGTGCTTTCCTTATTGTTCCTTGGCTCAATTTTTTGCTCGATCAGACTCAAATGTTAACTCTATTACTCAGGTATAAAGAAATTATTTGCTCGATGGTGAATAAAATGAGACTCAAATCTCCCTTTTAATTATATTTCTCCTATGAACATGAATCAATGACTCTCCTTGATGAATTAGTCATGTCTCATTAAAACACTCTCAATTCAGGCTCCAAGGCGCCGCTTGTCAAATCTTTAAGATCCTTAATTCAAATTTTAAAACTTAACATTAAAGACCCTAGGAAATCCATTAGATAGGTATATTTTTAGGATGGTCATATGTGAAAATAAAATATGAAAATTTTAAAAAGCCTCTGTGAATGACACATGTTTAAAGAACACTTATTTAAAAAGAGGCAGGTAAACAACCTCAAAATAAGAAAACAGAGAGGGAAACTAATCTAACTATATACAGGGTCAAAATTCTTATGTGAAGAGTTTTAGAAAGATTCCATTAATGAGAATCTCTAATGCCTCTCCTTCTTAAGACTCTAGCTCGTAAGCATTGCACTGCTTTCATGCAATGATTTTGAAAGGACCTGTCCACAAAGAGTCAAACTTACCGTGATTCATGGGCTTGGAAGCCTTTGTATCCCATTTTAAAACCCAACTCCCAATCTTAAACTCAGGTTTAGATGTCTTTTGATCAATCCATCTCTTGATCACTTGCTGGTGATTTATCATTGAGTCATGAGCTGATTCTCTCTTTTCCTAGAGTTCTAATAATTATGCAACTCTGACTTGCATTGGATCATTTTTTTCCATTTCTAGCTATTTTATTAATTATAAGGATGGAATTTTGATTGAAATGGGTATTACTGCACTCATCCCATATACTAGCTCATATGGTGAAGTCTTAATCACATGTTTGGGTGTAATTTGATCCACCCATAAGGCTACTTTTAGATGTTCATGCCATCCTCTCTTATGATCATCACCCATTCTCTTGATGAGTTTGATCAGATTCTTATTGGTTGATTTTGCTATACCATTTCCTTATGGATAATAATTTGAATAAGTCTTCAAATATATACCATTATTTAATGCAAAATTAGATACCTTTTCCCCAAGGAATGCCTTAGCATTGTCGCATATGATAGTGTGAGGAGATCCAATCCTGGTGGTAATCTCTCCTAGGAGATCTAGGATCATATTTTCTATGGCCTCTTTCAAAGGAACTACCTCAATCCATCTTGTAAAATAATTAGTGTCAATAAAAATCCATTTGTGCCCCACACTTGAGACTGGACTAATCATCTCAATGAAATCTAGGCCCCATTGAGCAAAAGTTTCTTCAACAATTATTAGACTAAGTAGTAAGGCTGCATTTCTTCTCTTACCTATATAAAACTAACAAGATTGACACTTGATAACCATATCGTGGTAATCAAAAAACATTGTAGGCCAAAAATACCTTGCTTGGATTATCTTGATAGTAGTAGTTCTTGCTAAAAAATGTCCTCCAGATGCTCCATAGTGCAACTCATGCAAGATCCTCTTAATTTCCTCACTTTCAATAAACCTGAGCAAGATTCCATCAAAATTCCTTTTAAAAAGGAAATTATCTATCAGAACAAAACTTGATCCTTATTTTCATTAATATCTTCTCCTTTTAGGAGACAATTATCTTGGATATTGACCAAATTTCATAAAATGAATTCTATTGATGACCCAAGAGTCTATTTTATTTTCTTGTATCTGTAGCATAGCTTCTATAACAGATTCTTCCTCTGGTAAGGCTACTGAATCTTGGGAAATGTATTGACAAAGATCCCTTCCTCTTATCATCTTGGTAGGCTTAACCTCAATATCATACTCTAATATTTTGGTTATCTAATTGGCTCTTTTCTTAGTTATTTCCCTTTCCATAATATGTTCTCTGACACTTAGGTGAGCCACCAATACTACAGTCTTTTTACTTGTTACTAATTGTCTAAATTTCTTTAGACTTTTTACAATAGCATAAGCTTGCTTTTCAACAAAATTATACCTAAATTCATAATCTTGAAGGGTCCTTGAGAAGGCAGTTGGATGCTCTCCTTCTTTTTCCATGTCCTTTTATGTCAACACTGTTACTATGTTGTGCTCTCCTCCATAAACATACATGATGAAATCCTTGGAGAAATCTAGATTGCACAATATTGGGGTAGATATAATGGCCCTTTTAATATTTTCAAAAGATTTTTAGCCTTCACTCATCCATTTGAAACTGAGATCCTCTTTTAACATCAGAGTGATGGATCAACCATTCTAGCAAAATCTGAGATGAATCAACTTACAAAATTAATCTTCCTATGGAAAGATTGTACTAATTTATTATTTACTGACATTGATAAGTCTGATATTACCTTAACTCTATATGTGTCTATGGTGATCCCTTATTTTGAAATAATGTGCCTAAGTAGCTTACCTTGAGGTACTCCAAATATACATTTTTTAAGATTTAGAGAGATCATGAACTCTTAGTATTTATAAAATATGGCCTCCAATTGATCAAAATGATCTTCAGCAAACTTGGTGAAGATAGTGAGATCATCTAGGTAAATCAAAATAATTTTATTTATTAACTCCCCAAAATCAATGTCCATTGCTCGTTGAAATGTTTCCCCTATGTTGGAGAGTCTGAATGGCATTTTTGCATAAGCAAAAGTTCCCCACTTTATTGTGAAAGTGGTCTTGTGTTGATCCTCTTCTATTAACCATATTTGATTATAGCCTAAGAAGCCATTCAATAAGTAGAATCTCTCTACCCCAGCTACTATTTATAGAATTTGTTCCATTGAAGGTAGGGGTAGTGATCTTTAAGGGAAGCTGTATTTAGATCCCTAAAATCTACACAAAGTCTGATTTCTCCATTTTTATTCCTTATTGGGACCAAGTTAGAGACCCATGTGGAATGTTTGATAGGAAATATAATCTTGGACTCTAATGATTTATTGAGCTCTTTTTCCATGAGAGACTCAATTCTTGGATTCACTGGTCTTTGCTTTTGGTATACAGGCTTTGATCCTTCTATCAAGTTGATAGTATGTTGGACAATTTCTTTTTTATAACAATGAAAGTCCTCATACATCCATGCTATTACCTTATTATACTTATTGCACAAAGATACCAGTTTGAATTTTTCTTTTTGAGTGGTAATATTACCCACTTTTAGCTTTCTCCCCTCTAATATCTCAAGTTCTGAATAATCTTCTTTGCTTGCTATGAACTTTTTTTTGTCCAAGTTTGCATCATCAGGGTCAAACAAATTCTCAAGGGTTATCAGTCCCCTTGGAAGCTTATTGGACCTTAGTTGAATTATTTGGCCACCATTTGCCTCTTCAATCTTAGGTTGTAGTTGGTTAGCAAATTCTCCTATTTACTATAAAAATAGAATGATCTGAAGATCACTCTCAAATACTTGCCAATTATCTACATTGTCAAGAATGGAGGGATGTATGACCAATTTTATTGATTCTTTGTTAACTAGTAGATCTTTGGTTAGATCAAATTGGTATCCAATTTGAGTCATTATGTCTGACTCAACATTTTGAGACCTTGGGATAACTTCAATATTAAAGGCATCAAAACCTTCAACCAAGTCCCACACCCTATGATGGTAATGCCTCATTTTTGTATTCTTTACTACTGCAATCTCCCTAATTTGCTTGACCACTAATTTTGAGTCACCAAAGACTCTCAAATTCTTTATTCCTTCATTTTGGGCAAGGATTAAGCCATGCACTAGAGATTCATAATCAGCTTCATTGTTAGTGTAGCTAAAATGAAAATGCAGTACCTTAAAGATCATTTTCTCTTTTGGAGAGATAAGGCATATGCCTACTCCTGAGCCATTCTTGCTTCTTTCCCCATCAAAATTTAGGTTCCATATCAAAGAATCATCTATGGGACTCTCTTCTTCATTTATCACCTCTATCATAATCCTAGGTATCTCAAGATTTTCATCATAAATCACATAAGTTCCCAAACTAGTGGAGTGAAAATTACCAAAAGGGTCTCTAGGTGTCATATCTGAGAGATAATTTTCACCCTTTTGATTATCATCATCTTTGATGCATTCCTCCATCTATACTCTTTCTTCCCTAGTAATAATTATGTTAGATGCTTTGAACTTTGATATTTCTTGATCAGTAATATGCTCTTTGTTGAGAGGTTTTGATAATACCTTCATCTTTGAACCATACTTGGTTTTTAGAATAAGATGTGACCAGTCAAAAGACATGTACCCTCCAATTTTAGTTGTAAAGTCTTTAGATAAGCATAAACCAAAAATGGGAGGGATATCTATGACTACTATATCCTTAAAAATAGTTATGTTTGTGAAAAAATACAATTGAAATGGAATCCCTCTCATTATCCCTATGGTTTGTATTGATTTCCCATCAAGTTACATGACTCCTTTGGTTAGTGTTTTATACTTAATCTTCAAGGCATCAGCTATTAACTTAGGCATGACTGTAGTACTTGCACCTGAGTCTATCATAGAATTATGAAGCATTTTCTTACCCACTATAAGAGTCATATAGAAAGGGTTAGGTTTAAATTTCTCTACCTCTTTTATGGCATTCACCAAGGCTGATGGTTGTTGTGGCTAGGATTTTTTTAGTTGTTCTTCACCTCTACTTGATGGATTTTCCTTTGTGGCACTAGACTTTATCTCATTTTGATCCTTTAGTGCTTCTTACAATAGTTCCTTTTTTTAAGGAATGGCCAACATATCCCATTGTGAGACATTGGTAGGAACTTTCTATAGTTATTCTACCACATTGATTTGTCTAGGTGACTATACCTTAGAGTACTATGGATACCTTATCCTTTTAACTATTGCATTAGAGATTCCTTTATTTTGTGTAGTCATTGGAACTTATTGTCTTGTCATAGGGACCTAAGGAACTAGAGCTAATGGCACCTTTTTTGATTCAATATTAATAATAGGAAAAGCATCTTCTACCATTCTCCTTTTTTATCATGTAAAATAGTCAAACTAAACCAAACTCTTAGAGGTAGATGCCTCATTAATGAACATAGGTTCTTCACTTTCAATCCATGAGAATAAAGCATGTTTAGAGGTAATCTCTACTTCTTTTTCTAATGACATGCCTTGCATCTGAGCCACCATGGCTACATTCTAAACTCTGATTGACTGATATGGTCCTGATGAGGTAGTTTCCTAATTTCCCATCCTTCTTTGTTTAGTTATTCTTTACTATAAATTTCCCATGGGGAAATCCCTTAGCATGTGAGATTCATTATACGGAAAAAACCATGCATTTGTCTCTTCCACCATGTTGTTTTGGCTAGGGACTAGTTCTCTCCCTGAACTTGGTGGGACTATCTAAAATGGTGCAAGTATAGGGATGATCTAATTGGATGGTTATGATAGAGTTGTTATTTGAGTCCCTTGATACTGATATGAGGATCTATTCCCTTAGAATCCCTGGTAAGGAGGTTGTTTATATGAATTTTGGTTCCTCTTAATATTGAGAATTTCATTAGAAAAGGTTCTAAGGATGTTATTGACATCATTCATTTTCGATGAGGAAGAAGATGGAACTATAGTAAATGTCCCTTGAGATGAAGGAAAGGTGTATAGGGAAGTATTGACCCAAGAAGTGCAAAGAACCTCTTCTTGAATAGGGAGAGATATTTTAGGAAACATAGGCATAAGAAGCCTTGGGGGTAATTTCGCAGCATCTATCAAGTTATTTTTAGCTCTTATAGCAAGGTCATAAGCATTAGGAAGGGTCTACCCTCCTAGTAATTTGATCATGATTTAGATATTAGAATTAAAATCCTTAAGATAGAAAACAATTGCCATACCCACAGGTGGTTGGGTCAAAATTAGGATTCTTAGCCATGTTTTATTAAATTTAGTGTTGAAATTGATCATTGCTTCTTGGAGAGCTCTCTTAATAGTGATTAATTATTATAGGAGGGATGATCTATCCAATTTTTCATTAAATATATCATATAATGTAGTTCCTAATTGATCCCAGTTTCTAATAGAATTTGGTGCTAAAGATCTATACCAATCAAGAGTCCTTCCTTTTAAAGAGGCAACGAGTAGTCTCAAGGAAACATTCTATTATGTGATAAAGTGGACAGTGCATACATCAGCAACATCTTGAAGATGCTCAGATAGAGTCTTAAATTCCTCTTTAGTAAATTTAGGTAATGCTTTTAGAGCATCAACTGAAATAGGGTCCCATGTATCAGGAGGTGTTGGTAGGATAAGGGGCCTTCCACCATTCCAATTGATAAAGTTCCTAGGTGGAGCCTGAAATGGCCATTTGACTTCCTAGTGTATTTTGTTGAGTTGACCTTCTTGAAGTAATTACTAAAGGTGGTATTAAGAGCCCCAAATTTATAGCAAATTGAGATCTTATAGTTGGCCTAACTCTTAAAGGATGTACACTCATGCACTTTTAGTTAGAATTCATCCCACTGGGTGTGCCAGGAAAACTGTTGATGCTTAATTTTGCAACTAATCATGAAAGTCATGGGAAGTTTCAAAGATGTGGGACTTGACCCTTGAAATGACCTTCAAAGTTTAAAGAAGCTAGCTTTTCTCTTTTGGGTTTGATGTAAAGAGGAAATAAATGATGCATAAAAAAAATGCTTAAGCTACTAAGGCAATGTGCCAAAATTGTATTCCTCTACCAAACAACACAGTAATTGGTACTAATAGAATTTACTAAAAAGATTAAGGAGCGTAAAGCATGATTAATAATTCTAGCATAGACTATAGACCAAATTAAAGGCTCATAATAGAAAAGATAACATAAATCCTCATCTATCAAAATAACACAGTATTAGTTTAAACATCATTCACTAATAGAATTAAAGAACATATAGCATGATTAACAATCTTAGTGTTTATGTAAAGCTAACAAAGGCTCATAATAGAAAATGAGAAGCAAGAATGAGAAACAGACTATGATTGCACATAACACCACTCTCTCTTCATAGTTTGATAAGATAACAAACTACATAAGGCAAAATGCAAAAAATATAATGTTTTATCCCTCAGGAGAGGCACCTATTAAGGTAGTAGAAAATGCTTCAAAAACTAGCTTCTAAAATTTCTATTGATCTGGATGAATTTCTAGTGATCTCTCCTCTTCTTGATCTTCCTCTTTGATTTGCTACTTATAGCCCAAAATATGTCGTGGGTCACTACAACTTATTCGAATTCTAACTACCTATCCACAAATTTCAGATTTGAAACATGCATGTCGTTATAACTTAACAACTTGGAGCTTAATTTTATTATTTTTGCTAACTATCTCTTTCATTATGTTTCAATTGTTGCTCCTATTTATCTTTTCCTCATAGTTTCAAGAATCATATACACATGGAGGCTTTCATGGATATTGATTACTTGAATCCTCTTTCCCCTTCATTCCATAAACTATTTAGCTTTCTTAGCTCTTTTGGGCTCCTGGACCCACTGTGCTGACACGTGTTAGCTTTGCACTCAATAGAGTCTTTTTCATACTCACTTTCCCTTCAAAGAGTGTTGAAGTGACAAGTGGCATTTTCTACATTTATTTGAGTCTTCAAGCTATTCCATAATTCTTTTATTTATATTTTTAACCCTTATAGCTTTTGGATATTCTGCACCATTAGATTTATTACTCCAGTCCAAGTCATTGATCTTCTTTACTACCCCTTTCATAATCCTTTGATCTTTAGGTGAACAGTCATTTATCCATGTGGTAGCCTCATGCTCAATAGAGTCTTTTTGATACTCAATTTCCCTTCTAAGAGTGCCAAAATGACAATGGATACCCTCCACTAGTGTTAGAGTCTTAAAGATTTTTCAAGGCTTTAACAAAAAGAGGTCTCTTTAGCCCCATGAATTAATTTAACCCAAAATGGTACTTAGCCGCCTATATACCCAACTGAATAATATATGTGTCCCAAAGGTACAAAATCAAAAATGTAGAATTTTAACTCTATGGTTCCCATTATGTGTGAAGATCCAATGGTACCTAAGGCAGTCATGGTGTACACACCTAAAATTATCAGGGGGCTACCTTGTGCAAAGGGGAAAAGTAAATTTTTAGACTTAAAAAAACTCCACTTCCCAACCTGTACCCATTTTAGACAAATATAAACATAGTCTACTCCACCTTCAAACCCCATACTTGCATTAGTATTGAATACTAGAGAATCAATGCATGGTTACAAAACACAACACATTACAAGATAACAACAATTTTACTTAGATGTTATATGTTTTCATGAACAAAAGTTACTTTACACCACATTTACACAATGGGAGTTGCACACAAGGTAGTTTGTGAACATATTCACATTCACAAGAGTAAAATTAGACTTAATAACACAATATCATATTGGTACCATGACATACACACCGTATGATCACATAACAATGTTGTTTACATAGAGAGGATCTATTATCTACAAAATTTGTTACATATACAACTGTGATGCAAGGGGTTTACACAATATGTTACAATTACACATGTATCTAACAAATACAAAAGTTAAGGTTACACATGTTTGGATTGAGATACATTTTTTATATAAATTCACAACTACATCATAAAATAATACCATAATTTTACTGGAGATACATAAGGATACAAGTAGTCTAATCAGTCTAACCAATGTACATATGTCATTTTAGATGACATTACTGACAAACATATACCACTTATACTGTCAAATAAGAAATAATAAGTGGATATTACACACTTAGAACCCATTACTACAATATTATCTCTTGGAAAAATTATACTTCTATGTCTGATCACTTAAGAACCTAAGCATAGATAAGTCTAGTGAATCATTCTAAACAAACTAGAAGTACACAATCTATTTTTTATTTATTATGAAGGATAAATGAACCAACCAACTAATATTTCTAGAGTTCCTAGTACTAAACCCCAGCTTTAATACTAAAATATCATGTCTAAAAAAATTATCCCAAAACCAATGTAATTTTTTTTGTTAATTCAATTCAATTGTGTTTACAAATTAAATACAGTTACTTAGTGCTTAAACTATTATATAATTTTCAATCATTATCAAATGAGTGTGACCCACACAATTATAAAAATAATTAAGTAATACATTTAATTTCATTCACTTTTCACCACAAGACTTCTCTAGGGAGTGGAATACAAACACAAAAGGATAAGGTCATGATCTAAGGTGGTTTCAGAAGTTGTTTACTCTACTAAGAGGGGAAAGCCCTAATAAAAAATTACCAAGATTATATGTTCAAGTATAATTATAATTTCTTGATTTATTAGATCTTGAATACTTTCAAACATACACATAAAGGAAAACAAGGCAAACTAAGGGGAACTAAGGTAACTATTTACTTTTCTTTGGGGTTATCACCCCAAGGCTCACCAAGGGAAAGTCCTTACTAAAACATCTCACCACCTTATTCTCAAGTCACACAAGGCAAGGAGGGTTACTAAAATAGAAACTAAACCTAATGTGAAGGGGGGGTTGAAAACATCCATGTAAAGATCAAATTTAAATTTTGTTTAACTTATATAGCATATTAAGTTAACCCAGAAAATAATACACAAACCCAACCCAAAGTATGATGAAAGTAACCCTAACCTGGCTTAAGAACCTATACCCAATTCCCCCACTACAACTTGGGCAACATACGTATCCACTCCATGAAATCGAGGTCTGGTGTAGTTATCCTTTCACTTTTGATGGCCTCCTTCATGAGACATCATCATCGAAGGGGTTGGAAATTTAAGCCAACAAGGGATCTAATACATCACTTAGGTGAGAGACTAAGCTCTCATTACCTACTCAAAGGAAAGACACATCCAAATGAAAGACACATCCAAAGGAAAGACACATCCAAATGATAATAATCACAAATTGTGAATGCTAAAAGGTGTGTGTGTTTACCTAAGCATTCTCACATGACGACACCAAAGAGAGTCAAGCATGATAAGGAACCTATTCTCTTGTTCTAGTATGAGGTTAAAGCCTCAACAATCTCTAAATTGTGTTTTTTGGAGAAGCTCCATCTCCTGAGTGAGTCTCTAATGGTATCCAAGGTTAAGATAGGAGAGAATAAACTCAAATCTCAATAATCAGTGAAGATCATTATCCTGTAACAAATAATTAATTAAGAAAACCACATGGTTGGAACTAGTAAGAATAACTTCCATGAGGGAGAACATTATAAGATTCACACTAAAGCAAGTGTTTTAAGGGTTAGACATTTAGGCACATGTTTCAAGAACACACTAAAGTTAGTCTTTGGCTACCCACACTAAGAAGGCATCATAAAGGTTGGTTATCTATGCTCATGCCCACTCCCTAAGTTATCTAAATATATGTGGTGATCCTATCACATGTATAATTAGGGTTGTTATAGTTCACCCATTCCTAAATGAGTTTTAGATTTAACATGAAGGTACGTAGCCTCCACTAATAACCATATGACTAAGTATAACATTATTACCCCTTGCGAATAATACTGTGATTACTAGTTATCTCAAGCACACCTACGTACAATAAAAAATTAAAATTACCTACATACATATGTAAAATATGTGCATACAAAAAACTAAGCTTGAATGCGAATACTAAGACTCGTTCTAAGGATACAAACCAAAATGACTTCAAGTGGGCCTTATCCTAGGTCCAACCATTAGCACCTAAGGCTAGATAAAAACATTTACAATTGTGGCCCAAAATTTGAACCAAGGCAACAAGTATAATAAAATTTCAACTAACATGGAATAATCATGACTCAAATTAAAAATGCCAAAAGGCACTAAAATAATCGTTGCAGTATAAGACCCTTCCAAATGAGACAAAACACACTAATTTTCACACTAATAATCAAGTACAAAAGTACATCTGGTTTAAATATAATAGATGAGGATAAATTTTTATTTTTACAAAAATTAAATAAATAAGCTATAAATTTTGCATTTAAGGCAATAAAATATTTTTATTGCGATAAAGATGACAATTTAGTCCACCATTTCATAATGACTTTAACTACTAACAAAAATTGACTAAAATTCTAAATAAAATGGCTTACGAAAATGCTTTAGGAAAAATAGATATAAAAATAAAATTTATTTTATTTTTCTAATGATAATTTAAAGCTATTATAATTTACTTCCAACTTCTAAATTTTAAAAATACCATTCCTACATATTTTAACTACATTGATTCCTAATCAACTTCGGGGCTAGAAATCAGAAATTTTATTTATTTTTATAAAGCGGCTCCGAAAATGGTCCCCAAAGGAATGTTGTTAAAGATGTTAAAAATTATTTAATGATTTTTGGATAATTTCACAACATAAAAAAATTATATTCAAATTGTAATTTTGGGAAACTCCAAGTTTAAGTATTTGTTTTTTATTATTCCAAAAGGGATTTCAATTAAGTTGAAAAAATATTTAGGTAAATTATTTGATTATCTTATTACAATTTATTTACTAGAATTTTATTAATTTAATGTGTAAAATGTCTAATGTCGATTTAAATAATAAAACAGTTAATTAATTATTATCAGGTTAAATAGTAAATTTTAGAGACGTTTAAATTACCAAGTAGATGTTAAATTAGTTTATTAAAAGAACCCAAACTTAATTTAAATTTATCACTTGACTAAAGTTGGGGTGGATTAAATTTCCACCACTAGATTAAATAGATCGCATCTACAAAATTTAGATTTCTAAGCTTTTGCCCTAATTTTCTTTATAAACAAGAAAAAAAGGCAAACTTTCTTTATTGTGTTTTCATTTTTTTCTCTATTATTTTTACAGTTTGGAGAAGGAAGAAGAAACTCAAGAGGAAGGTCAATTAATTCCATGGTTCCTTTGAAAAAGAGAGTATATACACACTACACACACACACAATTTTTTATAAATTTAATTTTTTTTACAAATTTGAATGTATGTGTGTGTGTGAATATTCATTCACTCATCTGTGAAACTATATATATATATATATAGATATTTTGTATATAATTTATATATTTATATATACAACTATTTTAGAATGTGTGTATATATACATACATAATATATTTAAAATTTAAAGTTTCAAATGAATAAAACCAAATAAATAAGTACACACACGTGTGTGTGTGTGAGATATTATATAATATAATATAATAAGGATGTATGACCAACTATGTAGGCTCTGGTCGTGGTCGTGGGTCAATAGTCAACCTGCAGCCTATGCCATATAGATGGGGAAGGTGTGGGGGTAAGCCAGATGGTTCGACCGCTCCCTCCTTCCATTAATGAAAGGGGGGTTGGGGTCAGCTTAACTGTTACCCTCCCCCTGCCGCCTCCCCCCCCCACTCCCTCCTTCAAAATAGTCCTTTTTTAATATTTTTTTATAAACATTTATTAAAATAAAAAATATAAAGCCATTTTGAATTCTTTCATGTTATTATATATTAATTAATTAAACTCATTTGTTATATATATTGATTAAAAAATATATTATATAAATCATAATAAAATGAATAAAATATATATAGTCTTACAAGGATTTTAATTTCATTTGATTTTGCTCAAAGTTTGATTTAGCATTTAATTCATAAAATATTTATTTATTGTTTATTTCCTCCCCCACACACATATAAATTATTTACAAATATTTTATTATATATATATATATATATATATATATATAACAATAAAATCAACATGATCAATATTTATATATTTATAAAATGAATAATATTCAAATTTATTTTTCAATGAATATATAAATTTAAGGTAATAATTGTAACTTTTCAAAAATTAATTTTTGTATGACCTCATGAGAGAGAAAGGGAGGGAGGGAGAAAATACATTATATATTATCTATTTATTTATTTTGTCGTAACCTTGTATGTAAATGTTTAAACTCCCTTGCAATACTCAAGCAAGTGAGAGAGGTTATTTGTTTCAACTAAACAACTTATATCAAAGAGAAAGAAGAACATTTATTTCCTTAATTATTTTATAGTTAAGCTTATTATATTTGATTCATTTTTTATTTATTTATTTTTTAATTTAAAAATATTATTTTCTCAAAAAATAATTTCAAAGACCAAACACAATGGAGGCATAAATTAAAGTTTCATATTTTCAAACTATAAATAAACAAGGAGTGAGTTTATTTTAGAAAGACAACCAGTACAATTTCTAATGTGGGGTTTGTGAGAAAGAGAGAATATAAGAGCAACCCCAATCAAGCCCTTAATCTATTTCTTAACTTTTATCAAGAGAGATGGGGAGAGAGAGAGTTTTTAATGCAAACTTCTTTTCTTTTCACACACAAGAGACACAAAGTAAAAAATACAAGAAGGAAGACTCACCTATTTTCCTCCATTCAACAAACAATCCACAATATCCCCAAGCTTCCATGACTCCAACAAGCTCCATAAAAATCCCCTCTTCCTTCCAACTCCTCCCCCAAAGAATGAACCTCTAAAACAAGACTAAGTGTGGGAAATAAAAGAAAGTCTAAATTTCATATCTCAAGGATTTCTCACCCAACCCAATAAATGGGAGGGTAATTTTCTTACAAGAGTCGCATGATGCCTTACAAGCCCATGTGGGATTACTTTTCCAATTCACCCACTTAGTACAAAGTCAAAATATCCTTTACACTCAACAATAACTTTTATTATATTGTCCAAATTTGCACTTCACAATCACATTCACTAATTTAGCCTAGGGCCTAACAAATAGATCCTCTAGCCTTCCTAGAGTGGCTAGGCATAAGTTGAAAATAAAATGCATTATAAAATTTCTCATGATTTATGTGAATTTAAATATTTAATGGATTAGGATTTTTTTTTTTTAAGATTGTTCTAATTTTATTTTAACAAATAAAGCTTTCAAATTAAGGGAGGAAAAAACATTTGAATTCTTATACATCTAAAGGATCAATAACATAATCAACACCCATTGATAACAAGATACATGGTTCAACAAAGTGGGTATTACACTCACAGAAGAAGTGCAATCATCCTTGCTAATTAATCCTCACATCTTCGTAGCTTTGATACCATGTTAAAAATATGTAATATATATGTTGAAAATATAATTTATAAGATAGATTTATATGTGTAATTAATGATAAAGACACTCAGATCATGAACACCTATATAAGTGGTAAAACCTCCAATAAAAGTTAAAACCCCACAGTTGATATGCATATAAGAGAAACTAGAAACCAATACATAAATCCTTCTCTTCTCACTTCTTCTCTCTCCAATATTCACAAAACTCTCTCAATAATTTTTGCCACAAGCAAAAATCTCAATCTCACAATAATAAAAATACCACTCTATGTATATGAATGATTTACCAAAGGGGTGGAACCCTTTTTATATTGGGGTGTGGAGGTGGACCATTGTAACCAATGGGTCCAACCTTTCCCTTAGAATAATTAAAATAATGGTAATAAATAAATATATTTTATTATTTTTTTACATGAATTTTTCAATCTGTGCTAGTAAATAATAAAAAATTATTATTTAATTAACCAACATATGACAAGGGTCTATAAAAGGTACCACTTAGACATTAATTGTTCCAACATTAACCCTTTTTAGAAATTAAGGGTTAGGAGGAATAGGCTATTCAATAATGAGATAACATTTTCCTAAAATCAAGTCAATTAAATAATTTATTTTATAACATTCAATTTCATAGTGAATTATGAAAATATCAAAATAAAAATTACAATTTGATTACACAATCATGAAAGAGAAATAATACTTATCTTATGCAATGACGTGAAGACATATTTGAGAAGTATAGGTGTGGAAACAAGTTGTCTAATGTTCAAGATACGATCATCATATTATAGAAAATATTCTTTTTGGTTACT
Source organism: Torreya grandis (assembly GCA_037957365.1). NCBI lineage: Eukaryota > Viridiplantae > Streptophyta > Pinopsida > Cupressales > Taxaceae > Torreya > Torreya grandis. The sequence goes on from JARHVA010003357.1 coordinate 1,371,459, forward strand.
TGGACACTCACATCGCCCTATAGACACTTGCATCAACACTACTATCTGAATTATGATGCAACTTTCATGTATAGAATATTCAATGTATCAAGATGAAAATTCCTAGGTCTTTCTATTTCCTTTAATATAATTTATCTAGATCTCATACATAGAATCTATATCACTATTTATAGCTCAAACCCTAGCTCTCCACCTTATGTTAAGTTACCTTGCCAAAAAAGGGGTTAGTGAATTCACAGTGTGGAGTTTAACTCAAAGACCACTCTATCAATGAGCGCTACCTACATAGCCAATACTCCAAAGAAGGCCTTGGACTTATGTAGTTCTCCCCCTATTTTTGAGAATGTGTGTGCACAAGGGTGCAATATATCATATGAATATGCTTTTAGTGATCTAACTTATCACTTGAAAAATATGGCTCATCAAACCTATAATATGATTGCTCATATGCTTGATATGTAAATAGAGATGAATAGGGAAGAATAACTTAGTAATGAAATTTATTGTTTGATCTTTAATATATTTTTACTTGATGTTTTCTAGATAGATAATGAGTATGCTTTTACTTATTTTTATACTAGCTCTTTTAAAATAATCATCACATAAGGATTAATAAAATTATTAGGTTGACCCATACACATCAAAGGATTTGAAAATTTAAGTTTTTGTAAAGGACAATTGCATTCGAATAGGAACAATAGCGTTAATGATATTCTCCTACCCTAAACATAACTATCTAGGATGGAGTAAAGTTTTTGAGATTTTGTAATTGATAGTGAAGGATATATATCATATTTTATGTATTTTATAGTTACAAGTGATCTAGATAATCAAAATAATCAGAGTTTGACTAAGAAATAAATAATTAAATCTATTGAGGTAGCGAGTGCAAGTTATTTGGATGCAAAGAAGGTCAAACTAAAGGGTATAACCTTGATACGTATTTATCAAGTGAACAAGAATAGTTTAATATATAAATCTAGATTTAAGAATCTACGCATTTCTATTATGTTAGTTTCTAACCTCTTTTATTTACTTTTAGTTTCTAACTTAACTTAGTCTTCTTTCTTTAGTAGTTTTTTTTGTTAATTTACATTTCATACTTCTATCTATCTCTTTCTTTAGATTAGTTACTTTGTTCTTTAGTTTTATAATCTATAATTGTTTTATAGTTTAGGGTTATGTTCCTTTTATTGTTTTTTGTTTTGTCTTACCCTACTTCTCTTTTGGTGTTCTTGTGTGTTGTTTTTTTCTATTTCTTTTTTTTTCTTTGGTAGTTTTGAAGTAACAAAGAAAGTGAATATAAAGAATATCTTTCCATAAATAAGGTAATATATTTTAATATTAATAACACATCAAATCCTCTAAGAAAGTGCCTTTCTCATAGGATTTTTTGTGTCGGACTGGATTAATAACATTTGATAAAAATCTTATATATATTATGTGATAATTTGAATCAATGAACTATTTTGAATAATTTGTGTGATAACTATAATAATATTATTTGAATTCTAATTCATTTTAATGGATTTTATTTGATTATTTGAAAGAATATTTGATCCCTAGAAATTGATTAAGTCTTAAATATTCTTAAAACTATATATATTTGACCTTTAAAATACCTTTTGCATTCCTTATAAATGACTCTTAGTCATAGGTCCCTAAAATTAGATTGGTGCGATTACATGTTAAATTTTTTGATAAGCAAATGGATAGATTAGTTGATGTTAAAAATTTAACCATCAACAATTTAGACTACGGTTTGTCCTAAGTTTTTAATCTTCTTTCTTAGTCTTTAATTTAGCTTTTCTTTCAAATTTACAATAAATTTTGTAAGCTTATCTAATGAAGGAGATCTAGAGGAAATTTGTATCCAATTGGATATATGCTCTCAATCTTTACTTATACATCAAAGCAATGTTTTTATCAAATTCCTAAACATTTAGTTTTGAAACCAAAGTATGAAAAGTGACTTTATATTCCTACACAAATTGATTGTGGCCTTGGCATAATTGAGGAATTTCATATACTTGTCATCATAGTTTCCAACAAAAAAATGGGTTACTTTGAGTGCTTATACAAAACCATTCTAGGTATTTATTTATGTGTCTAAGTTAACATATTAATGCATTTCATATACAATTCAATAGTTTTCCCATCATTTCTTTCCTAATTAAAAATAACCAAAAAATTGAGTGTAATATTTTCTTAGTCAGAGAAATAATTCACCGCACAGTATGAATATATAAAATTAATTTAGTTATCTAGATGCTTATCTTATTTTGATTAATTGAACCTAAACAAGATAGAACTAGGATTTATTCAGATTATATAAAAATATACCAATGATACATAAATCTAAATTTAAAAGGTAAAATATGATTAAGCAATTGCACTTTCTAATAATGGAAATAACTAAGAGATTAAGATACTTGGTGTGTTTACTATTATGTGCAGGTATGATACTAAATGGGGTGGTAAAAAGGGATTAAAACTAGATCAAGAGTCATTCTAATCAATAAATATGGATGTACTTGGATGAATACATCAGTGTATGGATGCCTACACTATAACTTAGTGTATTTATTCTATCAAGTTCCTCTAAAAATATTTTACCTCTTTATTTTGGCACAGGTCATTGCACTTACTTGTAATATGTTTGTGTGTGATATCAAAGGGTAGTTATTTTTGCAGTATCTATAAAATGGTCTCCTTATCTTTAAAACCCTAGGTCCACTTTTAACACTAGATTTAGGCTTACAAAATGGTAATAATGGTAGGTTAAGATTACCTAAATCAGTTCCTAAAGAATAGTTGAGTATTTCCTACATATCCAATACTCTGAAGATGGAATTCAAACCACACATAGTTATCCATGTTAGGTGTATGTGTGAAATGACATATTTTAATGAATGAAACTTATAATATGTCTTTCAACACTTAAAAATGGTAATTTTAGCTTGGCTTAAGTACTTAATACTTTGTCTAGTCATTATTCTTTGTGACTAATGGTTGAATTTAGAAGTATAAGGTAGTCCCTTTGAATGTGTAGTGTTAGAATAAGCTTGTTTAAAAATTATAGATAGTGTTAGATAATGTTAAATAGGGAATATGTTTATATCTATTGTGTATTTATATAGGACTCTTTTGCTACTTTCTCACACCATTAACATGTGAAACATATGGAGTGACCCATGAATATAGGTTTTATTTTATAAATGATTATTACTTGGCACTGGGATGAGTTCACTAGAGTTAGACACCTGTATAATTATGTAGATGTCTAAGTCTAACATACTCATTTTTAAAGAAATAATATTAATAATTTTACCTAGAGACACTCTTATTATGAAAATGAACATGTTATGCATAGACTATGGAATTCTTGTAAGTGGTTGATAGTAAATCGGGAAGATCAGACTCATTAAAAATATGAAAATATGAGAGAAGGGTGTATAATATACATATGTGTATGCACAAGTCATGTAAGGTGAAGGTAGGTCAATATTGACACATCCAAGTGTCTAATACAAAATTATAGTGTCTACAAATGTACCCTTTCATTATGATATTTAAATGAAATATAATGTTAGAGTAAAAGGATAAAAATATGTAATTGAGTGTGTACAACACACTTTGTCTTTGGAAGGAGGTTCCAAGTGAACAACTTGCTCCAAATAAACCTAGAATAAACATGCAACAATAAATATCCATCTATGAAAATAAATTCTAAAATGAAACTTTTGAAACTAAAAGAATAAGGAAGGAATACACATGTAAGTGGGTGAGTTGTGTTGTCTCCTATAATGTTGTTGGAGATGATGCTTCCTCTTGAATCATTAAAGAACTATGTTTCCTCTTGAAACATATGGAGAAGTGGGATTCATACTGAATCACTTAGATAATGTGGGGTAATCATACCCCAATGAATAAATTTAGCTAAAGTGAGGGTCATGGGTTGGGAAAATAAATGTTTCGACTCTCAACAAGTAGTGTTGGGCCATTAAAAGCACACAATTTTAACTGCACTACTCAATTAACTAATATTGAACCTTAAGATGAAATTGAAAACCTATGTTAGGATCAAGAATCAACCACTTCAAATGGACCTATAGATTCAATATGTAACCTTTAGAACCATAAATCCATGCTCTTAATTATAAAATTATAATATTGTGAGTGCATGAAGAATGTTCATGACCCATAATTGTATCTAGGCAGTCCTAAAATGATATATAATGTTATGCATCTATATCTCATTTTTTCCCAAATCTAAAAAAATATAAAAACTTGTAACTTATGTTCCTATAAAATGTGTGGGTATGCATTACATATATTCCCAAAATATGTTCTATTTAAACAAAATTGATAATCTAAACCAATATGAAATCTGTCAATTATGTAATATGTCTAAGAAATTAAATTTTTCATTCATGGAGGCTTACATCTCTATGAAAAACCCACTAATATTCTCCCTTTTTAAGGTGAGGGATGTAGGCTGCAAATTGTTCATCTCAAAATAAAAAAGTTAACTACATCACGTTATGTAAAATATATGTAATCATTTAGAAGCATATGCTAACATGTAGAGAATATGTCATCATAGTAATGAATATGATATGAATTCATGTATGATATATGTATATAAGTTTCATGTCAAGACATATATAGAAATTAGGCACATAGTAGTAACTATCACTAATATAAGCACTAAAAAATATCTATACAGGAAAAGCACATGATATGGATCATGGCACTATACACAAATAGGAAGGTGTGTGATATGGATCACAACACCACAAACTCATAGAAAAAAAAAAAAAAAAATCTTAGATTTATCTACTCTCATAAACACACAATTTTATGGTTGTTACACACACATAATAACACTCAATGTCACACAAGGCTAAGGGTCATACACAATAGACAATCAAATATCACAAACAAGTCAAGGACCCAAAAAGAGTCATGTAATAAAAATTCAATCAAGTAAAGTAATAAAGAGTCAAGGGCCCAAAAAAAGAGTGATGAAATGAAAAATCAATACAAACATTGTCATATACTAACACAAAAAAATAAGTTATTAGCTTAGAGAGAATGGAATAACAAAAATAGATCAAAGAACAATTTAAACTAGTCTATATTATCAATATTTGCCAATGTCACAACATAACAAAGTAGCATATGCATGAAATGTAGCACAATGAAAGATATAAATAAGATAAATGTGTTTGTAAGTAATCAACATAGGTCAACATGACAAATTGAAAGTTCATATAAAGATATAACATGTAACAGTGTAACCAATGGAAGGAGATTCCACCAACGTTAGCATAACCCCTGGGTATAAGAATGTTTTGCATCTATGCATCCATGTATCATGTGTAACATGTACATCCTAAATCTCACTCATATATACCATGAAATTAATGTACATATAAAAAATATGTGTAATCTACCAAACATTCGATAAATAAAATAAATGAATAATGAAAACAAGTAAACATGGCATGCTTAGGTCCTAATTTTAGATTTTTGAAATATTTTTCTTTTTTTAAATAGTTTGCTTATGTAGAAATGTTAACCAATTATCCCATCAAGGGGTGTTCATGTCATGCCCAAAATTTCACATGACTAAAAACACACATAAAAATAGACCTTTTTTTTTAAAAGATGAACAATTCACAATCTCCACAACTTACATTACATTTCGAAAATTCTAGCCATATTTTTGGCATGATACATGTAATGCATCAAGATAGACTCACATGTTTAAATGATATGAATATTAATGTAAAAATAGTCACATGGTCATAATGAAACCATGTCAACCCCACTTGCCTAAGTCAACATACAAGCCCTTTAATGGCCTATAATAGATTATGGATGACCAAGATTTAGATGAAACATAGACTATAGATATTTGATTCTGCTATATTTGGCACACAAGTTTAACAACCAACACTTTGCTAAAATTTAATTAAAAAGTTAAGAATTAAAAATCCTTCACAATAGTTTTCATAGACAAATTTCCTTTCTTTAATCTCAATTGATGATCCTTAGAAAAGATTGTTTTGTCTAGTTTGAGAGTTGGTGAGATCACAACCCTAACCTAGCCTAATACATAGACCTAATACCCCACCTCAACTTGGCAGCCTACATATCCACTCCTCAAAATTAGGATTAGATGTAGTTCTCTACCAGATTGGATAACTAGACCAAAGTAAGAAGTAAAGACCTCATGGTTCTAACAAGCTTCTATTCACTCTAATAGTACAAAACTTAAAACGCTAACCATAAAATAATAGTCCAAAACCAATGTCTTAACTAAAATCACTTAAAGTTTTATAGGTTCATAAATTAAATTATTCAAGTAGTTTTGTAAATGTAACCTTAATTCTCATCCAAGCGTAGGGCTTATCCAAAAGGTTTATTTAATAAATGATGGCTAAAATAGGTTGATAATTACTCCTTGATAACAAAACCATCTTAAGAGACTATAATGAATCCAAGGATGTAACCATATTGCAAGCTTATTAATCAATGAAAATTTTCCCTATGTTCATTTATTATTTTTATAAAACATTAATACTCCCAAGGTATATTACTAACTTTAACCACAATAATATTTAGACATTGTTATTTATTGTTAAGACCTAATAATAATATTCTCACATAATTTGATAATAATATCCTAATGTTCTCATGTTGTAAAAATAAATATCTCAAAAACTTAACTCTTATGTTTTAATAAAACTTCCCCTCACAAATTTCTATTTTAAATATACTTTTCAAATGGTCCATTAACTTACTATAATAGTCATGGTCAATCACACACACACACACAATTTATATTTATATTACTTTTATAAGATCTTGCTAGTGAAAAATGAACCAAATAAACTTTCAAATATACTTTAGTAAATGATTTAAACTTCCTCATGTCATTCTCCCAACAAATTTAGGATATTAAAACTCAAAATAGCAGGCAATTTTCAACAACACATTTGGATAATTTTCATTGGGCACCAAGATTTAACTTATACTTCAGGATAGAATTATTTTTTTAATATGTTGAATGGTATGTCAGTGGAGTTTTAAGTAATGAAATGCTAAGGGTGAAAGTCTGAATGAAAGACAATCCAAAGATAATAATATGTTTGTGATTTAATAAATTGAATTGGATGCTTAAGGAAATGTCAAATGGATCTTAGACCTTATATCAATTGGGTGATTTTAGACCACATTGAAAGGGGGAGAAAAATCTCAAAATATTTTAGTAACATGGCCTTCATGATTTAGACTTTACTTTGACTACAAAGATGTTATAAGATTCATCTTTCAATTTGTGTCTTCATCTCTTGAGTTATATAACACATGCTTTACACTTTGAAGGGGCTCTTTGCTTTAATAAAGAGCACTTGGTTGTAGTATGCCACAGACCCACTATTTATACTTATAACAAAATTTTATATCTCCATTTAAATATTCCAAAACTTTACTACAATAATGGAATATAAGAAGCGAGTTCTCATTTTCTATCATGAAATAAATTACACCAATATTTAGCTTACCAAGTATTGATCTATCCACCAAATGCCCAAATTAAAATTTTCATTTATATTGCAAGATTATTTTTATTTTATTTTTGTTGTATGTTGGTTCCAATATTGGACAAAGAGTATTATAAAAATATTTCTAAATGATTTATTGTTAGTTAGCTAAAAAAAACAATAATACAACTAAAGCAATATACAAATATTAGAAAGTTTACCTAATGTATTTTCATAAACAAAATCTTTAATGACTATTTTATATGCATGTTATTTCAAATGGATTCTGTGGCCATTCGATCAATGATGATGGGCAGTATAACTTTTACTTCAATGTATAATTGACAACTATAGTTCCATATGAAACATACAAGTTTTCTTCCAGTCAATTTTAGAACAAAATCCCATTACAAATATAAGATCAACTCACTATCCTTTATCTATATTTCCCCTCATATTATTAACACTTCAATTTTAAAAATATAATTGATTCATAATTTCATGAGGAAACCAACCCGATTGAAATTATTTAGTTTTAAGATTTTTTTAGTAATAACTTGGCACTAGACTACTATTAACAACAATATTATATTATCATTTAAATGAATTTAGATTTGAAATATTGCATACAAACTAGATGTTAATCAACTTTAATCTCTAAATATGTTGATCTACGATTGGAAAATCAAGATAAAAAGGAGATTAATAATAGTTCTATTGAAGTGTTACAATATAAAATGCATTGACCTTATTATGCATTACTAACTGTATCATAATTTTCATTTCCTCATATGTTATCCTATTACACCTTGCTAAATATAAATTGAGGTAAAGACACATTCACCAAAAATATAAGTAATAGAAACATGTTCTAGCACTTGGGATATTTTACCAAAGGAACTAAATGTATATTTTTTTGGACCAAATAATAGAATATGCATTCAATTAAAAGCTACATACATCAAGCTACATTAAGATATAATCTACTCCATAAAAAAAAATGAAAGGGCTAATCTATATCATATGATCTTGATCCTACATATTTAATTCACTTATCATGTCATATAAGCATTTTCTCAATCAACAGGAAATGTATTTCCATATGGGTTGTGCACTCAAGAGGAAAACATAGTTTCCAACATGTTACATGTTTATCAACCATGTTCGTAGGTCCAAAATCATAGAGCACACCAACATCAATTTTAATACCTACATATCAAGGCATGGACAAAAAAATACAAAAGATAAACATAATGTTATAGTTGTTATGCTTGCCAAAATGAATCAACAAGATTAGGAATGAATCACCACCTATTCTAGCACTACAATGTGATAAATAGTAATTTAAATGTTTACCCATGTTAGGTCAGGATTGGATAATTGATTTTCATAGTTATAATTATTTCCCATACCACAACAATAACACTATTGTGTAACAAATTTAAAAATAATGGTGGTTTTGAACATAAGATTGCATTCTTTTAATAAGTTTGATGATTTAGAGATCTTATTTATAAAAAAATAAGATAAATAAGGTAAAACTTTGTATTTATTATAACTAAAATGCAATTTAAATTACATATCTATTAATTTATGATGAAGGCACATACAACTATTAAGTCATTTTAATATGTTTATGAGGTTGACCTAAAAATAGATGTGAACAAGGTAAAACCTTGTATTTGATATAACTAAAATTCAATTTAAATTACCTATATATCAATGTGTGATGAAGGCACATACAAATATTGAGGCATTTTCATATGTTTATGAGGTTGACCTAACAATAGACAAGAGTAACATTAATGAAATTAATGCAGAACTCCTAATACAAATATACCATCATAATGAAGCTATCCTTGGTTAGAAGAGGATTTATTAGAAGACATCCTCCTTTATCCTTTATCTTTTATCTTTCATTATCCTTCTTGAACTCTTCATTTTTTGACACAAACATAATGCCCATGGCATTCATTAATAAAAAATTATTAGAGACTAAATCTATGTATTTGTATGAATAACAATAATATATACATGGGGAAAATAGATCAAGAGACAATTAGTTTAAAATGCTTAAATATGACCAATAGATTGTTCACTTACAATCATTTTAATCTTACTAGTCATCTTGAAATCCTCTCAAAACACATAATGGTAGTTCCGTTGGTCTTAATTATTTTATTAAGATACTTTGACGAGTGTCCAACTAAACCATTAATAGATAACCCTTGTTATATTTTAACACAAGGGAATATGAATATATTAAGACATTTATTTAATTTTAAACCAAATAAAACTGAGATAATAAATAATTATCTTTCATTATTGCATGTAAAAAGCATAGAAAATGTCTAACCTAGAAGTGATGCTTATTATATTGAAGTTGTCCAAGTTCTTCAAATCATCCTCTTCGCTCAACATGCAATCCTCTCTCTTTAAAATGGCATATTTCTCTTCTTGTTTTATCAACTCCATAATCAATTTATCCCTTATATTTTATATCACCCTCTTCATTCATGGAATAATTACATGTTCCCCCTCTTTGACACAATGGTGTCCTATAAGAAGGAAGTCTCCACCTACTAACATTCAATTTTGAATAGAGACAAAATGTTGATTTGAGGGGTGCAATAAGTGAAACTTTAATTATTTTAGGTGGATGAAATAATTTTTGTACATAATTTCAATTGGATTCAACCTCATTTTTTTCCCATGTGTCCCAACCATGTGTAATAATTCTAGCATTCAACCAACTTTATTAATTACATGACAAATCCTTTATTTTTTCCAGAAGTGCATAAAAATTGCCCACTAATTGTGCCTTTTAAAAACATACAAAAAGTTATCATTACTCAAAGAAAATATCAAATTTCCATGGCCTTTATAATCATGCTTATTAATATTTGTAAAACGAGTAGTTAATACTTTTGTAATGGTGATGTATTTGGAGAGACTATAATTAAACTAGGTAATAATAATCTACACCTTTTTGGTTTATATTTTAATTACCATATTTATTCACTAAGTAGTACAAATCCAAAATAAGAAAGGAAAAAATATTAGAATTAGCCAAAAATGAACATTAAAATTATAATATTTGTAGTATTGGTATAACCAGAGTGACACAAAGAGCCAAACACACAGATGAAGATAATTCAAAGACACAATAATATATTTTTGTTATTGCATATATTCCATATGGGAGATACAAATTATATAGGAAGAGTATTTCCTACATTTGGGGAGATCAAATCTCCACTAAAATCTCACTCAAACAAACTCCCAACAACCATCTATATTCAAATATATTGTGACTAACAATATATTCGACTAACTAAAACAAATCAACTCGTATATTATTATTATGTATAAAAATAATACACTAACAAGACTCTAATAACATAATATTAATAATTATGTTATTTATAATTAATAATGTGAACACACTATACCTCAACATTCACCTCCTTGTAAACATTATTAATCCTATCCTACACCCCTTTAATGTGAACATAGGAAAACAACTCTCCCATATCTGCAACTATACTCATGACTTGGTGATTTTTAAAGGACAATCACAAAACTTACACAAAAGTTTTACAAATGGCTGACCAAACACTAAAATAGTGGTTTTATAAGTGGCTAACCAGATACCACAAAATAATACCTGATGGTTTTATAGATGGCTAACCAACAACCAAAATAGTGGTTTTATAAGTGGCTAACTAGAAACCACAAAACAATGGTTTTTCAAGTGGTTTACCATAAACCACATCATGATGTGTAGTATAGATTATATCTCTCATCATTCTCACATTTCAGAGAAGTTACATAGGAATATATAATTCACTTATGAAAAACATGAATAGGGATACAACACTTATTCTTATTTGAAATCACACTATGCTAGAAATAAACACACCAACAACTGAAAAGAAAAATGCCACTCAATCAGAAAGTGGCCCCATCATTAGTGGCTAACAAGAGGCTATGAAACCTCCAGCCTCTATTTCCTCCTTCCTCCAGTTGATGAAGCTACTTTATTCAATTGATGAAGATTTATTCTTTAAGTGTCGTATGTATTATCGTGTAGTTAACTGTTGACATTTTGTGTCCTTGCTCGGTGTCGGCCTCATATCCAAATTCAAAATTCTTTCTAATTTTAAAGTCTTGATTTTACATATTTTTTATGTCAGTTTCCAATAAAAGTGCGTCCATTACACTTTTGACACAAGATTTTGACTTTTTCAACATATGGATTTTTTGGCTTAACTCTTTTTCATGATTTTTTACAGACATTAACAAATAATTAAAATGATGACTTTTTGATAATTCAATGACATAAACTAGACTATATGACACTAATGATCTGTTATCTTTTTGATTAAACTAGACTTCTAAAAAACACTTGAACTCACTAATAAACTCAAAAATATGACTCATTTGATATAATTAATCATATCAAACTAGACTTTGAGAAACATGACAATAATCCACTAATTACATAATATAACATTTTAAATAATGTTATAAACACTATGTAATAAAAACCTAAGGACTTATAAAACTTAAATACCTAATATTGCCATGACATAACTTTATAAATGTAAAGAATAATGATTTAACTATATCTAACCATATTTTAAAAAATAAAAACTTATCAACTACAGAAGAAAATGTGTGTGAGATGGTTGGCTATATGGAGGAATCCAAAGTGGATAGCTTGACAGCTAGAAGGTGATGTGGATAGTGTTTTAATCTGTTCTAGTAGACAAAAAATAGGTGAAAACATGGTAAGGATGATGTTACAGTTATAATGTTGAATGAATATTGGGTAAATATTATGTAGTTCTAGATTTAGGCATTACTTAGCACTACTATATAGGTCGACATTGAATAGATTTTCTAAAACTAATTTTGCTTACTCTGTTAGAAGCATAGATGTGGAGTATAATCTAGATGCTTTTGTATTTGAATTCCCAAGCTATTTGTGCAGGGTTCAGTGGACAAAATAGTAAGTAATACAAAGTGAAACAAAATGAAATGGTCAATCCAATGTTAATTCTTATGCATAAAGCAGATGCAAATATAAAGCACAAAGGTCAAGAGAAAAAATCACTCCAATGCAGGATCCTTCAATGTGATGCCAAGGAAATGTGAGTATTAAATTCAGTGGAGTCATCGAGCTAACCAATTCAAATACTAAACTTGTTCAATGCAAAACATTCAATGTTAAAATAGATTTGTAATGTTGAAACTTCCTCTAACATATATGCTTGATAAGAGACACGACTTTGTAGAACATTGATTTAGACTGCAGACTTGAACGTGTTCAAACTGAACAATGATGAAGAATTTCATTCATAGGGTGAAGAATAATATGAATGCCCCTCTTAAACCTATTACATTTCCATCATAGGAATAAACTAACACTACTCTTATACTAAATATTAGTATAACCAGAGTTACATAGAGAGCCGAACACACAAATAAAGATAATTCGAATACACAATAATATATTTCTATTATTACACATATTCTATACGAGAGATACAAATTTTATAGGAAGAGTGTTTTCTATATTTGGGGAGATCAAATCTCCACCAAAATCTCACTCAAATAAACTCCCAACAACCACCTATATTTGAATATATTGTGACTAACAATATATTCAATTAACTAAAACAAATCAACTTGTATATTATTGTTATGTATAATAATAATATACTAACAAGACTCTTATAACATAATATTAATAATTATGTTATTTATTATAAATATTGTGAACACACTATACCTCAACATGCAGTTTATTTAAACCCCTTTGTACACTAATATTAAAATGTTGGAATATGATTGCTTTTATCAATGTCTTTATTTTTCTTTCTTTTTGACCTCTTAGTAAAGAAAAAAGTTAACAAATTGAAATAAGGTATCCTAAGAATGATGAAGACCTAAAAATACCATGGATTCTATTTTTTAATAATTAATTAATGTCTTTAATTCTCTACCTTTTATTAAGAATAATTTTAACATTTGAACCGTAAAGCTAAATGGATAATTGTCATCAACAAATCCATTAAAGATAATGTCGACTGCCAAAACTAGCTATATTTTGGTCTTAGGTTCAAGATCCAGATTATTAAAAAAATTCACCATTGATTATATATCTTAATCCAAATAGGTCAAACTTGAGGACATTGATTATGATGGCCAACAGGGTAATTTGCACATAACATGCACACAAGGAAGTCAAAAATGCATTAAATGGATTAAATAAGCTAAATGGTCAACATGGGGGAAAATCTTCACGTGAGGGGTGTTACATTTCATGTTTATTTCTTGTATTTAACATGTGAATGGTTACCTATTATGAGTGATTCATATCATATGTGTTTTGAAGTGAACCTAAAGAATGATATTGTGTTGTAATGAATCCATCATCATCATCATGACTCACAAGATCCTATGTATGATGAGTAAGTTCAGGGAGCATAGTATCCCATAACATAAATTATATAGTAGGAGAAACATGTGATTTTTATTGTTATGAAACATGATGAGATGTATATAAAACCAGCTTATAACATGATAAAGTAAAAATGGGCACTTTGAGTCCTAGTACTCTAATGTAATGGGAATTGAATCATTGGTCATATAGGAAAGTCAACTACCTTCCTCTAAATTATTTGCATAAAATGAACCTAAATATTTGGAGTAACTAACTATGGTATTGGTGATGAAGGAGGGAGTACCTTTGGATAGATAAGATACTCATATGAAGCACCATGAAACTGCAACCATCTAACTACCATGCATGATACACATATATGTATTGAAGATGGTACTAATCAAAGCTTACATATCCAAGGGAACCCTGAAAACATATCAAAGACCTTTGTAATCTATAATACTAAAAAAAATAGAAACCGGATGTATCTTAATAGGTAACACAATGCATCTATATAAAATCAAATAATTATATGAGGTGTGTGAAAATTCTCTAAACAACCATTTGGAAATAAGAATTGTATGCAATAATTAGTTGAGAATATATTTTAAACTGATTGGTGTATCTATTGCATGATAAATTTGAATGCCTCATTTTATACTCTTATTATGTAATGTTATTTACGCATTCCCTTCCTTGATATTTAATTGCTTTATTTATCATTGGTACCCAAACTTGTGTTGGAGATAATGTAATGTTATCCTTCTTTGTGTTTTCTCTATATTTTTTATTTCCCTATAAGTTAGTGAACTACATTACCTCTTGTAATGTTAATGGAGATGATGTTTCTTGCTGAAGCATTGGAGAAATATGTTTATAATGAAATATATGGAGAAGTGGGCTTTATATTAAATCAATTGGATAATTAGGGTTGATCATGCCCCAACAGATAAGTTTAACTAAGGCGATGGCCATATATTGGAAAATAAATGCCTCAAGCCTTAGAAAGTAATGTTAAGTCATTAAGAGTGTAGAGTCTCAACTACACTAATTTTTAATTGATATTTAACATCAATATGAAAGGGGGTCATGTGTTATGCTCAAGAATCAACCACTATAGCTGGACTTATAGATTCAATATATAACCTTGAATACTATCAAGGGCATGCTATTAATTAGAAAATTGTAATAGTGTGTGTGAATTGAAAATTTTCACTCCCCATAATCCAATCCAATCTATGCCAACATGATATATAATTTTATGCATCTTTATCTCATTTTATCCCAAATTTTAAAAATATAAAAACATGTAATTTATGTTCCTATAAAATGTGTGTATATGCATTACATATGCTCCCAAAACATGTTCACATTTAAACCAAAATGATAATTTTAACCAATATAAACTATGTAAATCACATAATCTATATCAAAATATATTTTTTTTATCCACATAGGCTTAAATCTCTATGAAAAGCCCACTAATATGCCCTCTTTTAACATGAGATATGTATCTTAAAAATTACTCATCTCAAAATAAAAATATATAACTACATCATGTTATGTAAAAAGATGTAATCATTTCAAATCATTTTCTAGCATGTGGATAATATGTGATCATAGTAATGATTATGTCATTGAAGCATGTATGATACATGTAGTGTAAGATGTGCAAGTTTCATTTCAAGATAAATATAAATATTAGGCACATAATATTAACCATCATTGGTTTAAGCATAGAAAAAATTATGATGAAAAGTGCATGATATATATCATGGCACCACACACAAAAATTAATGTGCATGATATGGATCACGGCACCAAAAACTCAGCAAACTCAATAGATAATCTTAAATTTATCCACTCATAAGCATGTTGAGTATGATACCAATATGGGAACTTGAGTTCTATTTTTAGAATTAGTATATTTTGGTTTCATGGTGTTTTTAAAGTTATTTATGACTTTAATTAATTATTTGGTCAATTTTGGATGTTTTTTAATGATTTATTAAAAAATAGTTGGAATTGTCTTTTAACTCTATTCAAATTGATAATGGCTTTGTGCATGACGACCAAAAAATTATCAGTTAGTGTTAATGGTACTCTTAGTTGTCTCTTGAATTTATCTTTAGTTAATTTAAGTTATCTTAGAGTATGCTTTTATAAGTATAAATATGTATTATTTATTTATAAATTAAATTTATTTATTTAGTTTTTACTTTATGCTTTTTTTAAAATAACTTATCATGCAAGTTATCTTGTAAAAGACTTGTTTTAAGCGTTATTTATTTAATAAAGTTGCACACAATAGAAATGTAGTTCATTAATTTGAATTGAAAATATTTTTATACATTTTATCTCTAATAATAATATATATGTAAAATAATTTAAATTAGAAATAAAATATTTTTATGTTTGAAGTTATTCACTACATTGTTTGATCAACAATTTCACTCATAACACAGCTAGTTGGACAACTAGTAATCTTGAGAAAGTTTTGTTGATATATAAATTTAATTTTAAAGAGAAACAAAGGTTATTTTCACTCCATAGAATCAATCAAAACCTTAATTTGATATCAAATCCATGTTCAAGCAAAGTCTTTCAGGTCATTTTTAGAAGATACAATGGCTTTTATGAGTTCTACTTTCATGAATATTCATGTTTTCAAATGTGACAAATTTGAATATTAGATAGATCAATTGAAAATAAGTATTGTGTGGAAAAGAATCTATAAAAAATTTCTTCATGGATATTCAACACCTCAAGATTAAAACACCTTGACACAAGATCAAAAAAGAACAAAAAATGATGAAAAAAAAGGAGATGCAAAAGTTTTTTTCTAGAGTGCCATAAACCCAAGCATTTATTCAAGAATTGTAATATGCAAGAATTCCCTTGAAGCATGAAATACCTTGGATACTTCATATCAAGGATATATTAAGGTAAGATAATAAAATTTCCAAACCTTTAAAATGAATTTTATGAATTTGAGAATGTCAGATTTTAAAAGAGTTGGAGATTATTACACAAGGGTAAATGATTTAGTACATAGAATGAGGTTTTATAGAGAACTATACAATATAGTGTTACAAAAAAAAAAATGAGATATTTAAAACAAATATGGATTCATATTGTGATCACTCTTGAAAAGTGTAAATACATTAATACTATAAGTGTTGATGAGTTAGTGAGTTATCTCTTGTTTGATATTATATGAAGGAGATCTAGAACATGCTCTAAAACAAGCACTTGAAACCAATACAAGGGTTTCAAAAACCAAAGAGACAAATAAAAATTATAAAAAGAGAGTTTAAAAAATTCAAATATAAAATAAAATATAAATCAAACTTCATATATAAGATCAATAAATACTTTACTTGTCATTACTGTAAAAAATTAGGACACATTATAAAAGATTGTACGATAATAGTAGTTAAGAATCAAACCAATTAAGAAAGATAAGTGAGGGATTTTCAATATAAACAAAATGAATTTAAAGAGGGATAAAATTATTGTCTCACATGTTTTGTGACAATATAATTAAAAAATAATTTTTTGTCTCTTAATTCAGGGTGTTCAAATCAGGTGACAAGTCACCAAGATGATTTCAACAAGTTAGATTATTCTTTCAAAAGCCAAGTGCAATTAGGAGATGGAAAGTCCATAAATATTGAAGAAAATTTTAGTATGAAAATCACCAAAATCAAAGGTATGGGTGATTTAATTTATTTTAAGAGTGTTTTTAATAATTTTATAGGTTATAGTGATGAAAGTAAGACATACAAGTTTTATAATCCTACTAATAAATCCACAATTATTTTTAAAGATTGTAATTCTTTTGGAAATAAGGTGTATGTTGATTCTAATAATTTAGCCACAAAATTAATAAGTGAGGTGGGGCAGCCTCTTAAATTTTATTTTTAGGGCTTACTAAGTCCTACATAAGTTTCTAGTTTATCAAGAAACAATATTAACTCTTTGTGAGAGACAAGTTATCCATTTATATCAACACCAAATAAGAACAAGTATTTAATAAATCCTCATCCAGCCATTCTAATATTTTATCATAATTATGAGATTAGGATATTAATTCTATAATATTAGTAAGATAACTTATTTTATGATGCTTATGATGATAATAATATGTTTGTATTATCATTTGTGACTAGTTAACTTAGAAGTTATGCAGAAACTAGTCAAAAGAAAGAATTGGATGATGTTAGATGGATTTAATTTAGATTAATTATACATTTAATTTAGTTTATAATCAATTTAATAAATCTAACATTGGTACAAAGTGGGTCTAAAAGACTAATTCAAAAGTGATGGTACAATTGACAAGTTAAAAGCTAGACTAGTTTCTAGATGTATGGGTAAACCGTCACTCAAACATTTGCAAATAGTAAAGAGAATTTTAAGATATGTAAGAGATACTTATATTCATGTTATTAATTTTATACTATCAAATTATTTATATTTTACTAGATACACAGATTCAAATTGGGGAAGATCTCTTGATGATAGGAAGTTAACTTTAGGTTATTGCTTCACATTGAAAAGTGGGTTAGTTTCTTGCTATTTAAAAAAATAGGCTACAGTTGCATTATCCTCTATTAAATTTGAATATACAACCCTTACATCATAATTTACATGATTAATATGGTTGATATTTTAAATAATATCTATGAAAGACTCAAAGAGATGGTAGGAATCTCACCTCTTTACATCAAAATGGGGAATGTTGAGTATGATGTCAATACATGAATTTGATTTATATTTTTAGAATTAGTATATTTTGATTTTTATGTGTTTTTAAAGGTTATTTAATTTATTGATGACCTTAATTAGTTTTTTGGACACTTTTCAATGATTTTCTAAACAATAGTTAGAACTACCAGTTAACTCCAGTCTGAGTACTTGAATGAGTTCCAAAGTGGTGGGGTGTATTGTTAGTGTTAGTTAAGTGAAATTAATATTTTTAGGGAATTTGAGATGCCACTTTTGTCTAATTATAGCTTGTGATAATCAAACTAATAGTGGCTTCTTGCATGATGGCCAAAAAATTATTAGTTAGTGTTAGTGGTGATTTTAGTTGTCTATTGAGTTTATCTTTAGCAACTTTAAATTTTATTAGAGTCTAATTTTAGAAGTATAATTATAGATTACGTTGTTTTTAGTTAAAGTTATTTATTTAGTTTTTAATTTATGTTTTTCTTGAAATAACTTGCACACCAAGTTATTTTGTTAAAAAAATGTTTTAAGTCTTATTTATTTAATAAAGTTGTACAAAATAGAAATATGGTGCATTAATTCAAATTGAGAAGATTTTTGTGTGTTTTATTTTTTATATTATTATAGGTATACATTAATTTGTACTAGAAATCATATATTTTCAAGTTTAAATCTATTCAGAATACTTTTTGATCAACAATTTCACTCACAATACAATTAGTTTGATAGCTAACAATTCTAGAACAATTTTGTTGATATATAGCTTCAATTTTAGAGAGAGAAAAATATTATTTACACTCCATCCAATCATTTAAAACCTTCAAAACACACAATGTCATGGGACATAAAATAACACTCAATATCATACAAAGCCAAGGGCTACACATAAAGGACAATCAAATGTTACACAAGTCAAGGACCCATGTAATGAAAACTCAATCAAGAAAAGTACTAAAATAAGGTGAGGGCCCAAAGAAAGAGTCATAAAATGGAAAAAACAATCCAAACAATGTCATATACTAATTCAAGCATAATTAATTATTATCTTATAGAAAATGAAATAGAAATAATGGAGCATAGAACAAGCTAAACTAGTCTACACTATCAATCTATGTCAATGTCTCAGTATAACAAAGTTGCATATCAATGAAATGTAGCATTGAAAAAGATATAAACAAGAGAAAAATATTTGTAATTAATAAATTTAGGTCAACATGATAAATTTAAATGTCATTGAAAGATAATATATAACAATGTAACCTCTAGAATGAGATGCCCCCCATGTTGGCATGGCCCCTGGGTATAGGAATGTCTTGCATTTGTGCATCCATTTATCATGTGTAATTTTAATGTCTTACATCCCATTCATATATACTATGAAATAAATATACGTATATAAAAGGATATGTAATCTATAAAACATGTGATAAATAACATAAATGAATAATGGAAACTAGTAAACATGCCATGCTTAGGTCCTGATTTTGTATTTTCAAAATATTTTTATTTTATTTTATTTTATATTTTACTTATGTAGAAATGCTAACCAAGTATCTCATCAAGGAGATGGTCATGTGTAAGTTTTATATCAAACGTGCTAATGGTTATCTATCATGAGTAACCATTATCATATTTAGTTGTAATTAAATCTAAAGAATGATTTTGTGTTGTAGTTTAAACATCATCATCATCATCATCATCATCATCATCATCATGACTCGTAGGATCCTATGTATGATGAATAAGTATAGGGAGCATCATATCTGATGGCATCCATTGTATAGAAGGATAAACATGTGCTTATGCTCATTATGAAACATAATTATTTGTTTATAACACTAGATTATGACATGATAGAGTAGATAATTGCTACTTTGAATCCTGAATAACTCTATGATGTAAGAGGCATTGACTCACTAGTCATCTAGGAAAGTCAACTACCTTATTTTGAACTATTTGTGTACAATGAACCTAAATATTTGGAGTTTCTAACTATGGTGGTGGGGGGGGGTGAAGGAGCAAGTGCCTCTTAATAGATAAGATACTCATATAGAACACTTGAAACTATGACCACCCAACTGTCATGTATAGACTTGACATATATATGTATTGAATATGATACTACTTGAAGATTATGTATCCAAGGGTGTTTTACATCATATCAAAGACCTTTGTACTCTATAATACTAAAAATAAATTAACATCCACTATAGGGGATATCTTAAGAGGTAGCATAATACCTATGTATAAAATTAAATAGTTGTATGGGGTGTGTAAAATTTCTCTACCCAACCACTCATAAATAAAAATTATACATTGTTGGCGTAATTTGAGATATTACATTGTTAAATTTATATTTTGTTTAGGTTACTTAATTAAATAAGCTCGATGATCTATTATAGCCGGTACTTAGGTGTCATTGTAACTACATAGCAATTAGGGGATCGATTGACAGTTACAAGTTTTGTAACTGACTAATCCTTGTATATATATCCTGTTGTTAATCAATAAAATTTGTAGCATTCAATATTTATTTTCCTTCATTGGTATTAGAGTGATTAAGTCTCATGGCTGTAATAAGTATATAAATCTAAAAAGGGGGCATTCTAAAGTTTTTTGTATTGCCCCATCTAATGTAGATCACATTACACTGAACTTATGTGTAGTTAAAGTGTTATTTGTAGTTAGAATATAGGGAGGCATTTCTTGAAGAGTGGAATGCCATCCACAATAAAGAGTGGATTATTGTTGATTTGAAGCATAGCATTCCAAGACTCTGTGTTGTGGCCCTGTGGAATAGGAGCTATTCTATATCCTCATTATAGGTTTCCAGATAGATCCATGCAATTACGTGAAGATTCAAGGGGTTTTTGACTACTTAGTGTAGTGACCTATTATGTGCCCCTGTGAAAGACTTCTAGATAACTAGTACACAGAATCAATCAACATCCATTCATTATTGTCTTGGTTCAACAGACAGTATTTTTTGGTAGAAAATAAAATATCTTCCACCTATAAGCAATTTTTTTAGCATCAAGTCATACACCTCTAATTGATTAAGTCACCAATCACGCTCCACAACTCCTAGTTTGTTTTGTTCCCCTAGTTCATCAATATATTTCCTATACCAGCGAACCATTCTGCTCCTTCCACCTCATTGGCTTGATTGGGTATATGTTGAATATCCATTCTCCTTTGGTTGTTTTCATGTAGAACACAGGTCAACCGCCAATTTTTGAAGATAATTTTGTTTGAAGCTTAACGTTATTTAGTGTTTTATATGTCTTTTATGTTTTTTTAAGTTTAGTTTGTTATTATGTAATGTTTTAAAAGTCCTAGGTTATAGATCGAGGTTTTAGAGATTTAAGTTAAGTTTTAAGGAGTATAAATCAGTTTTAAGTCCTTTATTAGTTTTAATTGAGTCTTTTAAATATTAGTTTTGTCGTATTTAATTCCATGTCAAATAGATTAAGATTCAAACATATATTTTGAGTAGATAAAGTTTGTCAATTTTTTGAAAGTTAAAGTTGTCAATTGCAAATGACATTAAAAGAGTCAAATCATAAAAAGATATCATTATTTTGTTTTAGGTCCATTATTAATGTTGTCAAAGTCAAAAATATCTTGTACAGATGCATTATTGGGTGAACCCAACATCCTGAGTCGTATGTGTCAGTGGGAGAGTTTTCTCCTCATAAACAACATGCATATGAGCTTCATCAAGATATTGGCTGAGTGAAGCAGCTTCATTTACTAAAGGATACACAGAGGCTGGAGTACATTTGGTGTCCTCTCATGAGTCACCTATGATGGGGTCACATCATTGATATGATGATAAATTTTGGTGTGTTTGTTTATGTTTTGTAGTATGTTTTTCAATAAATTACTGAACATTATTTTCTAGTTTGGTACCTCCTGAAAAAGAATGTTGTGGGGAACAAAATCACTAAAGTAGCACCTGGTTCTTGGAAAATGGTTTGTGGTAATCTGAGAAACCATTGAAGTGTAGTAGAAACCTCCTACAACCTTCTAGGTTCGTGGTCAACCTACAGCAGAAAACCATATGGGTTTGTGGTAATCCTTATAATCTAAGAAACCACTGAAGGTGTTGGCAAAGAGAAGTGTTCATGTCACTTCCAGGTTTTTAGTAATCCTAAAAGGAAAAACTAAGGTGTCACCAAGACCTTGAAGCCACAAAGATGGCATGCCACCTCAGAAAGTGAGCAGGCTATGCGAAGAGTGTAAATCTTTTTACAGTGTTTGTAATAAAGGGGGGATCACTATTAAGAAATATGATGTTTGTAGAAACAATGTAATAAAGGGGGGAATGTTGGCATAATTTAAGTTATTACGTTATTAAAGTTAGCTTTTTTTTAGGTTTCTTAATTGAACAAGCTCGATGATCTGTTATAGCCGGTGCTTAGGTGTCATTATAACCACATAGCAGTTAGGGGATCGATTGACAGTTACAAGTTTTATAACTAACCAATCCTTGTATATATATCCTATTGTTAATCAATAAAAATTTTAGCATTCAATTTTTATTTTCCTTCATGCACAGTAGTCATTTGAGGATATATTTTAAATTGATTGATGTATTTATCCCATGACAATTTTGAATGCTTCATTTTCATGCTCTTTTGTTTAATTTTATTTACTTATTCAATTGTTTGATCTTTAATTGTTTGATTTGTCTTTGGTACCCACACTTGTGTTGGTGGTAATGTAATGGTATCTTTCGTTATACTTGCTCTATATTTATGATATGTAAGTAAACCATCTTGGAAAGTAAAGGAGAGTCATATTAATGTAATCAAAATTTGTTCTTATTTGTTATAACCATAATTATCCCATTATGATATTGCATTATAAAATAATCTTGTCTACATATAATAATGTTTCCACTATATTAGGCCCAAGATAAATTGGTATAAAAACATACCCCATGGTGTTCTTGTATGTGTATATTGTAAAACTCGATCATTGGATCCCAAGTCCTTAAGAAATCCAATTGTAAATGTGTTACATTATTGCTTATCATTTACAATATTAATTTATCTATATTCACTTTTAATAAGGGCTCGAATAACCATTTATTACTTTATAGGAACATCTTAAGATAGATTGATCCTTGTAGAATGTGAACTAGAATAAAATATTCTCCTAGTGATAACTTCCATGGAGGCCTGAGTGAACATTGGTTCCTTCAAAGGAACATCTTGGGATATCTTAATTTTCCTGAAATGAGTAGTAGAAGAATATGGATAAGGGAATCTTGTTGATCCATTGTTAACTATACCAAATGTGATAACTCCTCTATCCATAAGTTATTCAATCTTTTATTGCAATGCATAATAGTTATTATATTTATGTCCATTGAGATGATGATAAGTGTAAAATGGTCTTTTCCCCACTTGTTCAAGGCAATGGGGAGAGTAATTTAAATTAGAAGCTAGGTTGAATAGCTTATTATCAAGTAATGTCTATAAGATAACACTTGGTCAATCAACTATCAAACTTAAGTGGTTGATTCTTTTTCAATAGGTGCACTCATATTAACTTTAGCCTTATTGTTTTAACCTTTTAGTTAGAGTAATATAAATCCTATGTTATTAAAGAGTTGAGTATAGTAAATCAGGGTAGAAATATGTAATAAATTCAGCCACTGATCTATAATAGAATTGACTTACTTTTATCTTTTCTAAAAATAGCAATAAATAATGTAAATAAGAATTTAGCTAGAAAATGACTGAGATGGGTGATCTGGAGGTTGAAAAATGAGGTAGAGGTTGGTCTAAGTGTCACAAACATGATCTAGGTATCAAAACCCCTCCTAGATAGTAGTACCATGTGGTGTTAGTGCCCTTATTTTGATGGTAGTGTCATATGTGCAAAATTGTTTTGAGCTTCTGAGTGTACCTGTGACTGGGTCTATCAAGCCTATTCCTGCATGCATGAGTTTTATATCTCTATATATAATTTATTTTGATTGATTTTATTAGAAAACCCTAATCATACATGTTATTAGATCATTTGATTGATACAAGCAGTAAAGTATGTTATTAATGGGATAGGTTAGACATCCTCAACACTCTGATGTGATGAGAGTTGCCTACATACCAATACTTTGAAGATGGATCAAACACGATGTAGTTCTCCCCACCTAAGTGTTGGTGCAAATGCAAGTGAAGACAGTATGAATGTTTCCTAAATGTTTTGAGTGTGCTTGAGAATGGAAACCTAATTAATCTAAGCTTAGGAATGTTGTATATGGTTGTATATAAAAGTAGGGCAGAATAGGGAATAATAATCTTGATTATGCACAACTTGTTTTGATTTTGTATGTGTAATTTACATCTAATTTCCATCCAATCGTTAGAGAGATAAAATTCATGTATATATATTATTTTAGTGCTTGTGTGGGTATTAAAAGAGGTCTAGGCTAACCCTAGGTATTCTTAGATTTGAAAAGATATCTATTGGTGGAAAAATGAGGGAAATGATAGTAGCACCAAAATTGGGACACTAGCATCGTGTGGCATTATTGTCCTTATTATAGTGCTAGTGTCTAGGTGGAAGAACATGAGGCACAAAGGCCCAAGATGTCAAAATGAGGGTCTAGTATGGTTTTAGGGATGTCTAGAGACACCTATGGCCCACACAAAGGCAAGATAAGTGTTAAAATAGCCCCTAAGATGGGTATAAGGCTAAGCTAGGGATGGGTGATCTCAAGTAGTACTCTTAGCACTCAAGTGTAATTTTTAGGTGATTAAATTCCCCCCCCTTATTCTATAAATGTAGCAAAGTAAAATGACTAGGATAAAGGAAAAATAAGCATACCTAGACTTACCTAAGTGGTAATGCCCATGAATCTAGATTTGAGTATATAAATCATGCTCAATTATGTGTTCTATAAATGAAATGTGCATAGATCAATCCTTACTTAAGAGATATCAAAATCAAAGACAAAACTAAGTAAACAAATAACACTGAGTAGAGAGATAAAACTGAGTAAAGAGATAAGAGAGAGGAAATGAATGAATATACCTCACTAGGTACGCAAATCGATGCATAAACTTAGTGATAACCTATGTGTGCATGTAGATAGTGATCAATCAATGAATAGCTTGGACTAAGTTGATGGCTTGTTCAATCCTCATGTGTGGGTAGCTTAAGAACTCGATCCAGTGTTGACTCCATCATTACCCACCCTTACTTGGTGGATCATGACCTATGAATAGCTTGTATTCGACTCACGATGTGTCCAACCCTCTCATGTATGTGGCTCAAAAACTCAAGTAGACTATGACTCCATAATTGCCTACCTATGTGCAGCAGATGGATATAAAATTGAAACTACATGATGTAACTAGAAATGTCTAATTAGAGATGTCTAACTAGAGATGTTAGCTATGTGGGCACTTGGGTATATAAGGCAGCTCTGGGCCACTCGAGAATGTCAACCATTACATATAGAGTAAGGTATGAATCTGGTGTGTAACCTTGAACATGATATCTAATATGTATAACATAGAGAATGACATGGAGTTTGTCATTCCATCTGATCAACCGGTGTGTAAGTGAGCATATAAAAATAATGTGCCACACACATGTCCCCAAATTTGATATTTGAGCATATGGATTCTAGACTAAGTTGTAATAATATATATTTGAGTATCTGAACTTAAAATGGGAATGGTCATGCCATACATGATGCCCCTAATTTAGGCAAATTGGTATGAATCTAAGCTAAATTGAACCAAAATTGGTAAACTATAACTAAACCTGTGGAAAACTAGACTATGCCTATTGTACTTTTTTGGCCAATCTAGAAATTTTTGAAATTGAGGCTACTAGATAGTAGTGCCATATATTGGATAGTAGTACCATATGGCACTAGTGTCCTGATTTGGGTGCTAATGTCTAATTTTTTTAATTTTTATGCAATTATAAATTATATATGTGTCACTATTTCCCATTATGTTTACCTGAGTCTAATTTTTGTAATCTAAGCCTATGTGCTAAAAATTGTACTCTGAGTGTATTCAGATAGCCTGATCTCTATGACAACCCCCTCTTTTTAGGAGAGTTGTTAAACTTGTGTAATAATTGTACTCAAAAGAAAAAACTTTGTAAAATGTGTGTTAGTCAAAACATATATGATATATGTGTAATAAACCAATATAATGTGCATACATAACATTCAAATGTAAGATATTCTGGGCATCAGTTTATAATGTGCAATGTATGTTAGGTCTAACATTCATAAGGTTGTCAAGATACATATAACAATGTATGTGAATAAAAAAATTGACTAATAACTAAGTAGCTACCTAGGGAGATGGGGCATGATGTCCATCACAGCACCCAGATGCATGAGGCCCCTCATGGCATCTAAAACTAGAGTGTTAACAAGTAAAAGAGACAAGTGTCATGGCCATGATATATATAATAAAGCATACATAAAACACTCGAGGCATGCAAAGTAGGCTATGTCACCATAATATAAGGTACATGGGCACATCTCACTAAATCTGAGAAATCAAGACATACAAGGACATGTGCAAATGTCTACATACACAAATAAGAAGTTAGTTGGCTTAGATCCACATGGAAAGACATGTTCAAATATCCATGTACATAATTAGGAAGGCCCACACAATGACATGGTCACATATATAAAGCATGCATACAATGAAAAGAAGTGGCATAGAGCCATAGAGCAATGGCATATTCAAAAGCCCTCGAATATAAGAAGCATAAAGACAGAATCAATTATAAACTAGGAAAGCTATAAATGAAAGCATGCATGAACATGTAATAAAAATGTGTAAGAGCTAAGATGTACATAGGTTGAGTCTAAAGTAGTAGTAGTCGGTAAAAAATATGAGTAGGTGTAACATGATCAATATAAAGATATAACAATGTTAAATCTATGATGTAGAGTTTAGAAATATGTAACTTGGTAATGTAAACTATGTATAGGGTACCCCCAAATGGGCGAATGTGTCAAATGAAGAGCCCATGTATCTGTACATATACCCCTAGTGGCTAAATAATAGAAAATATGGATTGGTGTAGTGGACTTGAGTCCTGTAATAATTTGCAAGCACTTGACAAGAACAAGTGAACCATGTATCTATGATAAAAATTGATTATACTAAGATAGCTAGCATATGTAGTGTCTAGAAAATATAAGAGATGTAAACATGGAAATGCATAAAATCTAAATGTTATGTTTTTTGAATAAATATTTGAATGTTTTTGTGTACTGACATATTATATTATTTTTGTATATTATGTATAGAAGTTATGTAAAATAAACATGAAAAGGAAACTATATATAAGGAGCAAGAAATAAGGAAAGTATGTACAAGTAGGGAGGAACAATACTAATCGATAAGTCTCATGGGAAACTCACTATCAATGTGGCCAATGTAAAATAAAGGAATAGTGATTGTGCATGTTGTATGAAAAGGTAACTGAGGTCCTAAAACCTATTGTACTAAGTGGTCTATATTTGGCACTACTTGTGAAGTTACGATAGGAATTGATGAAACTATATAGTGTCTTGTGAACTATAGGGGTCTTAGGGACCCAAATGATAGAAGATGTTGTAACTGGAATAGGTTTCCTATGATAAGAACCCTGATAACTCAATAATATTGATCTCAGAATAAAAGAAGTATAAGGAGGCTATCTAGAATCTACAACATATCTCTGATGGAGGGGTCTCTCTAATAATGGTTTCCATGGGAGAGTATGTGTATATGGTAACACTATATGAGTAGACCTCACCTACACTAGTGGCTTCACTAAACTCTATGGTGTACTAATAGGAATTATGCTTGGAGCTATAATTGGTAACTAAGTTATAACTAATATCTACAATGTGACTTCCTATGGGATAGGTAGAGGATACTCATATGAAATACCCTCAATTGTGATCACCTAATTTGCATGTATATATTTAAGGCATATGTGCATGGTGGATGGGATGGCTCATAATTTATGTATCCATGGCCTACCCAATAACATGTCAAATGTGCCTGCACTAGGTACTACTAAGAATCTAATGGCCATATGTGCTAGTCAAACCTACAGTGAAAGCACAATCTCCCTAATGGAGCTCTGAACATGGCCACTAAAATCATGAATAATTGTGTCTATAGGAGAAATATCTTGCTCTTAATATCCCAAATGTTGTAAAAGTGTGATAGTGCACATGTTAATACTTAATCCATTTTCAACCATAACACTCTAAATATGATGATGATCTATGTAGGTTCATATAAAGAGTGCATATAAATATTAATGATCATCAATGTTCTCTTTCTCTAAGAAATTAATAAGTGGTTTAACTGGTATTTTAGTATGATGCACACCAATGATATTATGTAAGGGGTATGCATCCTCTGTAGTAGTGTGATATTATGTTGGTGGTAGATGTGCTTGATGCATGTAGTGAACCCCTGAAGTGCCCCTACCTCATTTTTTGTATGCTTTGGAAAAATATCCAAGAATATTTTAATGCCTTAGCTTTCAATTGTTGAACTTTGGGTGCCTTTGTTAGTATGCCCACATAAATTATGTTGGCCTCTATCAAATTTTGTATCTTATGTTTCAAGGTGATACATCGATTTGTTGTGTGGCCTGGTACCCTATGATATTCATAGAATGCATTGGAATCATAGATTTGTGAAAGAGGTTATGTTGTATCAACTTCTTTTATGGTAGGGAGAGATATGACATTACATTCCAAGAGTTTTTGTAAAACATGTGCTAGTAATTTGGAAGGTTGGTAAATAGTCTTTGTGGAGGAGCTGATATAACAAGGTGATGAGTATTAGTGTAGGTTTTTATTTTTCCATATTATTTAATTAGGGAAATTATATATTTGTGCATACATGGAGTTTTCCTACATTTGTGGGATAGGCTAGCTTATGTGGAGATGTGTGTCATAGATGTGTCATAGGTGTCATAAGAATGTCATAAGTAACTCCTTTGACAGGCTATTCCGGGTATGGGAGTTACTTCTCTATTCTTAGCACCCTGTCACCACCTTTCATGGAGGAGTTACAGTCTATTCTTAGGGTGCCTTGACCACCTTTTGTGGAGGAGTTACTTACGGGCTCTCCTATATGTATTCTTCACTTTGGCCATCTTATGTTAATGGAATATTGGGTTTTCTTCTATTTATCTTGTGCAATTTATCTCCTTGTATAATTTCAAATTGCTTTAGCATCTATGTGATGTGCACTAGCTTCATCTCGTGTGATCACGCCTCCATTGGATTTTCATTATCCAAATTTTGGAAACAACTCCGATAATGAGATGGCTCTGAAGTTGTGTTAAATATGGCCTTTGGATCACTCTTACTTTTAGTGTCCCTTACCTTGTATGGAAGATTTAAAAACTCTTAGTAGTTGATTCTGATCCACTTGTATATTTTACTTTACCCATAAAGAGAAGCTTGACTTCTCTTTCTTTCACTATGTGGCATAAAGATGTGAAGGTTGGAAATTTCTTAAACAAGATAGCTTTATGTAATGCTATTAGTAGGCTCTATTTAAATATGTTTGGAACTATTTATCTTCCATGGGGCTAGTCAACTTTGCCAACATAGTCTTATAGTGCAAGACATATTCTACAATAGGCTCATTAGATTTTTTGTTTAGTTGTGTTAATTGAACATATGAGATCTTATCATTGATGTTTATTGAGAAGTGTGCTAAAAACATATCTACCAATGGATTGAATGCGATGATACACTGATTCAAAATATCATATAACCATTGCAATGCATAGTCTTTTAGACTATGTGGGAACAACTTAGTGAGGAGATAATCATTAGACACGTAGTCCAAACATGTTACATGGAAGGCTTGAATATGGTTTTCTATGTCACCCTTACCGTCATACAATGTAATCTTAGGTGCCATAAATTTAGATGGCAAAGGAGTTGTCGCTATGTGATGTGCCAAAGGTGTATGTAAAAGAACATGAGAATCCAAGGAATGTGATTGCATAGTAGCTTCCTACTCAAGATGTAACACCTTAGCCTATAGAGATTGAATCTCATGCATAAGGGATTATACATCTAGAGAGGAGGAAGTAACCATAGGAGGTCTAGCTACCATTGAAATTTGTCAAGTTAAAATTGGTTGTTGTACAATCTGAGTTGCCCCAAAGTAGGTGTAACAATGTTGTTATATGGGGGAGTGTAAAATAGACCATTATTTGATTTATTTTTTATTTCCATAGTGGTTTGTAAAATATGTACATGATCATGGGGTCATTCTCGAAGTCTATCTATGAAGCTCTGCAGAATCTCATCCTTATTGACTATAAGATTTTCATTGTTAAGTGGGGGGAGAGTGTCCCGATTCCCATCTTGTAAATCATATTTGTATTGATTGTATTTCTCATCTTCAGATGCATTATCATTAAATTCCACATAATCAAGGTGTGAAGGATCAATGATTGGAGTTGTAGTCAGTCCTTTGTCCATGGTATAAGCTTGAATGGAAGGAATCTGAGTATGCTCAATAGGATTCCCACTAAGCCTAGTACTTCTTCTTAAGGGAAGAGAGATAACTTTTTTAGATGGCATATAGTAAACAAAGTGAAATAGGGTTGCTAAAACAAAATATATGAAATCTAAAAAGCTTAACATAGTGAACGAAAATAGGAAAAAGAAAGATACAAACCCTAGTAGCATCTAAGGTTAGGGTTTGAATAGTATGCAAAGTAAATTAGGTTCACCAAATATTTTAACCTTTCAGGACTTAGAGGAATGTAAATCCTATGTTTTTAAAGAGTTGAATATTGTAAATTAGGGTGGAAATATGTAATAAATACAACCACTAATTTGTAACAGAATTGACTTAATTTGACCTTTCTAAAATTATTAATAAATAATGTAAATGAGAACTTAGTTGGAAAATGATTGAGATGGATGATTTGGAGGTTAAAAATTGAGGTAGAGGTTAGTCAGAGTGTTGAAAATAGGTAGGTTTCAAAATCCCTCTTGGATAGTAGTGCACTAATTAGACAGTAGTGTCATGTGGCACTAGTGTCCTTATTTTGGTAGTAATGTCCTCTATGCAAAATTGTTTTGAGCTTCTAAGTGCACTTGCATCTGGATATGTCAAGCATGTTCCTATGTGTATGAGTTTGTTAGTGTAGGTATTTATTTTTCTTTGTATTTTGGCTTATTCCTACAAACATGTATTATTCCTCCACTTGAGTTAGCTTTTTTAGGTGTTCTTAGATTTAGGGAGATACTTTTCTTCCTTATCATTGGCTAATGGGTGTTACTCTTTAATTGGTCATTGTTGAATTAGGAGTTACATGCCTATTTCAAGCCTTTGTGATCATTTATGGAAGAGTTACACATTACTCTCTTATTTGTATATCCTTTGGGTGAGCTATTCAATAGAGTGTGTCAGATTTTTTCTCTAGCTTTTTGTAATAATCTCATTCTTGCTCAGAATAAATTTTTTGCTACTCATAAATATGTGCATTTGTTTAAACCATATATCTTGGCCAATGCTCCAATATGATATCAGAGAACTAATCTAGTTTAGTGATGATGTTAGTTTTTTTTAAAATCACAATAATTTTTTTACAAAAAAAGAGTTTTTTTTGGTTCACTGAACATTGTAGCTTTGTTTGCTTCTAGTTGTGGAAGTGTTTCTTGTCTAATTTCTTGATATCTAGTCCACATGGCTTAGTTCTTCTTGGATTGTGATACTAAGGGGGTTATATGGTCTGCTCAAATCCTTCTACTCATGTTTCATGGCCTTTTACTTAGGTTGGGTGTTTCATATATTCACTAGATCCTTGAATTTAATTAGGCATTGCAATTTGGCTAGGCATTGAAAAATGATTGGGTGCTTCAAACTTGGTTGGTTTCTTTTGCACCTGCTGCATTAAGGTATCTATCAATCCCTTTTCATATGACATCTTTTATTGACAAGCTTTTGGTTCTCCATTTTGGCATCCTCTATTAGTAAGTAACTGGAAAGAAAAACTTTTGATCATACCCCTGTGCTCCATTTTTGTGTTCCTTAAGTGGCATCTACCCCATCTACAATCCTATTGGCTTTTTTTTAGTGTTATTGATGGTGCTTTTTAAGCTCATAGAAGACCTGGTAGTGGTGCACTAAAGCACATCCATAACCTACAAGGATGTTTTATGTCATTTTGACTATTGTTGGCATGTTGTACTCTTCCCAGACCTATTAAAAGGCATTTTTTATCCATACCTACCATTCTATTGGCATCTCAAACTCCTCATGATGTGTCTTCCTCCATTGGTACCTTAATGATCCTACACGACTTGTCATTAGTGCATTGAATAGTTTATGATCCATTCCAATTGTTGATGGTGTTAACTTGTAAGCGATATCCTCATTTTTACCAGTTAGAAACTTAAACTTGATCTACAAAATTCATTATACCCTTTATGCTTGCAATTCCCTCTCAATGGTAGTGGATACCTTCCATATGCATCCCTATAGATGAAATTGGTGGCGCCCAAGTATCATATTTAAAACTAAGATAAAAACAAAAGATTGGTGCCCTAAAAGTTACAAGCTATTTTTTAATTAATTTTTTAAAATAGTTTGATTTTCATTTTTTTCCCTTAACTAACTTTTCTTCATTTAAGTTGCATGTGTGGGAAAATGGTTGGATTAGTTGAAACTTAACATTGTTATTGGAGATGTTTTTGGTTTAAATCCTTCTAAATTCGATTTTGATTCCAATAAGTGGTTGGAAAGCTAGGTCATCTTTGGCTACATGGTATTTTTTAAATTTTTAGTGTAAGATTTTATTAAATATGCCTCATTTATTTAAAAAAAAATGTGTGACAACTTTTGATCAATAATTTGAATTTGAGAGTCATATTTTTCATTTAAGTTGCATGTGTGGGAAAATGGTGGATTGTTTAAAACTTAACATTTTTATTGGAGAGGTCTTTGGTTTAAATTCAATTTTGACTTCAAAAAGTGGTTGGAATGCTAGGTCCTCTTTTTTTTCAAGGTATTTTTTAAAGTTTTAGTGCAATATTTTATTAAATATGCCTCATTTACAAAAAAAAATATTGTGTAATAACTTTTGATCGATAGCTAAAACTTGAGCGACATCTTTTGCAATTATTCATGTTTATAATTTTTCATGCATTAGACCTATTTTTATTTTAAAATGCACTAAAATATAATGTGCCAAAACTTGAGAGGGTCACGCATAATTTTAGGGGGGTGTACTTAGTAGTGTGATTCCTTCTATCGACATTTCTTCAATTTGTTACAAACAAACTACATTATCTACAATGGATCCTAATTCAATTAATTTTCCCACACCCTTCAACTATCATAAATGGAAGGCTTTCATGTCACTCACTTTCTAAGACAAGAAGCTCTACATGATAATTATGGGAATGCAAACTGAACCAAATATAGATAAGGGAAAATGGTTTGACAAGTGTGATGAAGCTTTTGGTTTTCTTTGTCTTTCTTTGTCATAAAATTTGTGCTTTCACATTGAATTAGCTAAAATACCTAAGGAAGTATGGGATACCATAGGAAAAAAATTTTGTAAATTGGATGAAATGAGAGGGAATGAACTGGAAAATGTGTTGATTAGTCTTAACCTTTGTAGTTGACACACTTCAAGACTATTTCACCAAGTTCAAATCATTGAGATTGCAACTAAAAGAATGTGTAATTGATAAAAAGGATTCATAACTCATTCTTTTTGTCTTTGAAAAACTTGACACTGACTATTTTATTTTCATCTCCACCTTCTATGCAACCAAGAGAGCACTTGGTACTTCATGGACTATGCCCTCCTTTGATGAGTTTGTTGTTGACTTAACTCAAGAACAAGATAAACTAATTCAAATGGGTGCACTAAAGTCCACTAAACCATATGCTCTACTTATAAGACATGACACCAAAAAGGCTTCAAAAAAGAAGAAATAGAACAATAAGGATTATGAGAGAAAGAAGGAAAAACCCACCACCAAATCAACCAATGAGACCTCCTCTTCTAATGTTAATCCTAAGAAAGAGAGGATCAAGTGTGGGTATTTCATCAATAAGCATGATGAAATTAAATGTTTGAAAAAGAAAATTGACCACCTAACAAGCCATATTAAGAAGAACAATATAGGTATTCCTGAGTCTATCAAACCATCTTCATCTACCCTAGAATCCTCCAAGGCAAATGACAATGGTAAATAAAAAGCAAAAGAAAAAGGTGAGAAGAAAGTGAAAGGCAAGGCCTTAGTTGCAGTAATACCTCCAACTCTTACATGGGTCATTGACTCTAAAGCATCACATCACATGGCTTCTTCATAGATTGAGTTCACTTCATTAGGACCATGTGACATGTCCACTATTCACTTGGTTGATGACACTTTGACATAGGTTTTTAGGAGAGGGTTTGTTGAAGGGAGTGTAGGAACATTCAATAATGTTCTTGATATTCCCTCACTTTCAACTAATCTCCTATCAATTTACCATATTACTCACCTTTGTCTAGGCATGTGATTTGAGTTCACTCCAAATTCAATATATGTTAGGGAGTTACACAGTGATATTATATTGGTAATGGGATTAGTCAGTCATCAGACTCAACTATATACCTTCTCACACTTTTTCCCTAACTCTCCTTCATATTCTTCTTCTTCAGAGTCACCTAGACTTGTTGATAATTCTAAGCTTGACCTTATATCTAATATTGAGGACTCTTCATCTATCACATATGACTATGGTAGTGATGAGGACACACCTCCAACTTCTTATCTTCTTCTAAATATTAAGGAGTTATTTTTTGAGTTCCCTACTTCTCGTCCACTTCAAACATTATAAGGAGTAGGTACTTTGATTTAGGACTCATCAGACATTAGACAATCTTATACTTAGTTATAAGGCATTCCACATTCCTTCGTTGCCTCTACTTAAGATACTCCATCATTACATGGAGTAGTTGGCCCACCTAATATGAATGAGGAACATAGATCCTTGTATAGGGACCACACCTTGGTTGGAGATCCATTAAGGACTTGGTAGACACATTCACTATTCTATATTGATTCACTCTTCACTGCATCTACTACTAATCCACAGTCACTTCAAAGACCTCCTTTGCAGGATACAAGGTGGATATAGACAATTGTAGCTTCTAGTGGGGTGTTTTATCTTTCTCTTCTTATTTTTTATCTCTTTTAGGGGGGATTTTTTCCTACGTGTTTTTTCCTTTTCTCCACTTTATGAGAGTTGTTTTGTATATGGGTACCTCATCAGGCCTTGTTTTTGGGACCCATTTCTTCTACCCACCTAAGTTGTGATTATGCAGGCGGGGGGGGGGGGGAAAGGGGAGGGGGAGGGGAGGTAGGGTGTTAGTGTAAGTATTTATCTTTCCTTTCATTTTGGATTATTCTTATACATATGGATTATTCTTCTGCTTGAGTTAGATTTCTTAGGTGTTCTTAGATTTAGGGGGTTGTTTTTTTTCATTATCATTGTCTAGTGGGTGTTGCTCTTTGATTGGTCATTACTGACTTAAAATTTACATGCTTATTCCAAGCCTTTGTGATGGGGGGGGGGGGGGGGGCGGAAGCGGAGGGGAGGTAGGGTGTTATTGTAAGTATTTATCTTTCCTTTCATTTTGGATTATTCTTATACATATGGATTATTCTTCTGCTTGAGTGAGATTGCTTAGGTGTTCTTAGATTTAGGGAGTTGTTTTTTTTCATTATCATTGTCTAGTGGGTGTTGCTCTTTGATTGGTCATTACTGACTTAAAATTTACATGCTTATTCCAAGCCTTTGTGATCACTCATGGAATATTTACACACTACTCTCATATTTGTACATCCTTTGGGTGAGTTATTCAACATAGAGTGTGTCAGAATTTTTCTCTAGATTTTTGTAATAATCTCATTCTTGCCCACAATAATATTTTTGTAATAGTTTTGATTTTTCTCATAAATATGTGCATTTATTTAAACCAAATATTTTTGCCAATGCTCTGATAGAGTTTTCTATCTTGTATATAATTTGTTTTGACTAGTTTAATGAACAAACCCTAATCCTCCATATTGTTAGGGCATCTAGTTGATACAAGCAATAAAGTATCTTGTTAGTGGGGTAGGTTGGACATCCTCAACACCCCGTTGTGAAGAGAATTTCCTACATACCAATACTCCAAAGAGGGATCAATCCTAATGTAGTTCTCACCACCTAAGTGGTAGTGTAAGTGCAAGTAAAACAAGTATGAATGTTGACCTAAGTAATTTGAGTGTGCTTGAGACTAAAAAATTGAGTAATTTGAGCTTAGGAATGTTGTAGATGGTTGAATGCAAAAGTAGGGCATAATAGGGATTGATAAACTTGATTATGCATAACTTGTTTTGAATTTGTATGTGTAATTGATATCTAATTTCCATCCAACGGTTAGAGGGCTAAAATTCATATATATATAGTTCTAGTGCTTGTGTGAGTGTTAAAAGAGGTCTACGTTGACCCTAGGTGGTCTTAAATTTGAAAATATATCCATTAGTGAAAAAATGAGGGAAAATATAGTAGCACCAAAATTGGGACACTAGTGGCATGTGGTGCTACTATCCCTATTATGACACTAGTGTCTAAGTGGTAGAACTCAAGGCATGAATGACTAAGATATCAAAATGAGAGTCTAGGGCTACTTTAGGGATGTCTATGGATGCTTATGGCTCACACAAAGGTTGGATAAGTGTGAAAATATTCCCTAATATAGGTTTAGGGCTAAATTACGGATGGGTGGTTTCCAATAGCACTCTTAGCACTCAAGTATTATTTTAAGGTGATTACACTTATAAACCATGTATTTTGAATCTTGGCTTTTATTAAGAACATTGGTTGGACTCTTTGCTTTAGAATATGTACTTGATTCAACTTCTTTATGTTTAATTTCCCTCTTAGGTGAAGATGGTCTTGAATCATTTAAATTTGTTTCCTTATGTAACTCACAAGCGAGATCATAGTCATAGGTGAAAACATCAATATAAAGTTTCTCAAAGGAGAAATGAATTGTAAAATGATATTTTCTTAAGTGGATACATAAGACCATTGATAAAGATAAATTAATTTTATAAATCAAGGGTTGATACATTACATAATGTAATGCATTTTTAAATCATAAAACATGGTCTTTGATAAAATCGTCATGACTTATTTTAGACTTTGGATATGTTTCAATTGAATTTAACAACCTTTTTTTATTAAAGTTCAATAAGAAAAGATCTTTTAGCATCTTAAAGTAAGGTAAAGATCCACTAGGAAGAATATATAACCAATCTAAAGTCTCTCCTAAACATTTGTGTAAAGGTTTTAATAGTATTTGTCCATCATTGGATCATTTCTCAAAATAAAGTACATACTTAGTTAAGTGACATATTGGATCTCTATGGCCATAAAAAAATAGGAATTTAGGAATGGAAATTCTTTTTGGATTATTAGAATTGACTATGAATCATGTAACCATTTGTCCTAAAATGGTATTATTATTCATATCAATGTTACATGATATAGATTGTAAAGTGACATAAAGCACTTGTTTTTGGAGTCACCTATGGCATGCATCATACAGTTGATATGAATAATATGAATGATATTAGTTCAGAAATATGCATTCATTGGTATTAACTCACTATCTAACTTAAACATATGTACAATAGATTTATCATGAATATAATTGTATTTCTTGGAATCATATTCTATGGAAACATCATTTCATAACTTGGAATCGCATTCTATGGAAACACCATTGCATAACTTGGGATTATCATCACATTTTGGTTCTAAATAAAGAGAATAAATGCCATAACATTGTATGTTAATAGAATTTTCATATACAAAAGAATAAATATCATCACATTTCATTTTAGGGTAAAAAAGAATACTATCACATTGCATTTGTTGAAAAGGAGAAAAAACATCATATTTATTAGCATAATTTATCTTTTCAAGAGGAGGAAGACTAAAACTATGTTTAACTTCAAGAGAAGAGCTAATATTGCATTCTAGTTGTAAAAAGGAATTATCAAAATTTATATATCACAAGAAGAATCATTATATTTAGAAATATCATTGTAAGACAAACCATCATGCGCATCCTTGTGTATCATCTATGCATGACTCTATTGGATCTTCTTTCTCAATTAAAATGCTAGAAACATCAAGAAGTATATTATGTAATTCACACCATGTTCACTAATATGTTTTATCTTATTTTTATTATGTGAACCTAAATAAAATAAAATTAGGATTGATTTAGGCTATATAAAATATAACAACAATATGCAAATCTGAATGTAAAACATATAATATGAGTAAACAATTTCATGTACTAATTATGGAAATACTAAAGGATTAAAATACATAACATGCTTATTGTTTTGTGTAATTCTGAGACTAAATGTAGGTGGAAAATATCTAAAAATTAAATCAAGAGTAGCTCAGATCAGGTACTAGGAATTTAGATGCACCTAGATGAATTTGTCAGTTTCTAGACAATTATGCCAGATGTTAGTGTTTTTTTATATTGAATTCATTTGAGTTAATTGTGCCTCTCTATTTTGACATAGGTCATTGTGCTTACTTGTAATTTGTCTCTATGTGCAATATCAAAGGCTAGATATGTATGCAATATACATAAAATGTCTCCTTTTTGAAACCCTAGACCCACTTTTGACACTAATGAAAGGTTGAGCATTGCCTTCATATCCTATATTCCAAAGAGGGAAGTCAAATTGTATGTCATTATCTTTATTAGGTTGTGAAATGGTGCTCATTTAATGAATGCAACATGTAATCTATATCTCGACACTTGACAAATAGAAATTTTGACTCAGCATGAGTACTTCAAAGTTTGACTTGGCCTTGCTCTTTGTGACTGATCACTGAATTTGGAAGTATAGGGAAATTCTTTTGAATGTGAAGAGTATTAGAATATGTTTATTAATAATGCTATATATGGAATAGTCTTAGACCTATTGTGTATTTATATGAGAATCTTTGGGTACTTTCTCATGCCACCGACATGCAAAACATATGGGTTGACCTATGAAGATAACTTAAATTTGAAAAATGATCATTGCTTGGCATGGGGATGAGTTCTTTAAAGTATTCCACCTGTAAAATTCCAATCGTGTCTGAGTATGATAAACTCATCTTTAAGATGGAAATATTGATTTGATGATTTGTATAATGTCTAAGTATGATAATGAAAATGTTAGACATAGACTAGAGAATTTATGTAGGTGACTATAGCAAATCAAGAAGGTTAAACCCATAGAAAGCATGGAGATGTTAGATAAGGGTGTATAAGAGAGATATGTGTACATACAAGTCATCTAAGGTGAAGGTAGGTCAATATTTACATTTCCAAGTGTCTAATACCATATTTTAGTGTCTACACTAGGGCATTTGCATCTATTTTTTATTTAAACACAAGGATATCTAGATTGACTTGTACCTTGTAAGATGTGTGACCATCAAAATGTTGTTGTGAATGAGATTTGTTGGAAGGATTTTGAACATACTTTAAGAAGTTAAGAAAAATTATTGATAATATTTTCATGTTCACGTGCATTACATTCTTCCAAGTCTTCTTATTTCCTTTGTAAATCATCCTCCGTCATTTTAGGGAACAATTCTAAAGTCTAAGACTATGTGTATATTAGTTCTTCCATCTAAGGATGTGATGGAAGGTATGATGAAGTGTCACATGTCACAAGTCTTTATCCCTAACACTATTTAATCATACCTTATATGAGAAGGCATACAAAAAAAAGGATTTCATATACAACTTCAATACCACTGTGAGATGATATGAAGTGTGTATGCTTTGATATCACTGATTTAGGACCTAGGAGGAGACCTGATGGAAACACTCACTTAAAGGATTAAATGAGTTATTTCATAATTATATAATGAATGATAAAGGTTGCAGGATCTATCAGAGTGCAATATGACCCAAAAAAACACACAAAAGAAGAATAGACATGAGATTAGAATTGTAATAGCTAAGTTATTTATGTTAATTTATGTACAAGATCCAAGAGGTTAAATGTGTGATATCTACGTACTCCTTAAAAAATTTATTTAAATATAAAGAATAAAAGTGTACATTAATATATGAAGGAGGAAGATGAATTATCGGTTACACAATCACAATGCTTGGTAATAACCTGCTTCAATCATTAGTCTGACAACTTTTGTTAATATTATGATCAAGTTGCAAGCTACAATATAGACATTATATGAGTTACATGGTTTGTTGAAGAAGATTTAGGACTTTTGGTTTCACATACATGGTTGGGATGAAATTGAAGTTGTTGGCAAAGTTACAAAACCTATTGAGCAATGCCCAAATATTGTGAGTCAAAGTGATGACTCGAATCCTCTTGGATCAATTTGAAAAATAGATCTTACTCATTAGCATTTTACCATGAATTAAAACTTGTTCTTAGGATTTGATACACTTTTATTTGCTTATTCAGTGCCTTTTTGAAAAAATAAACCTCATCCT
This sequence comes from Torreya grandis, assembly GCA_037957365.1. Taxonomy (NCBI): domain Eukaryota; kingdom Viridiplantae; phylum Streptophyta; class Pinopsida; order Cupressales; family Taxaceae; genus Torreya; species Torreya grandis. Next base: position 1,412,781 of record JARHVA010003357.1, read on the forward strand.
TACATAAAACAAATCATGAATAAGAGAGGTATCCTATGTAAGGGGTACTTCATAAATTTTGTTGAATGAATTTATAACCCTGTAGTAGTATAATGGTTACATGGGATTTAGAGGTCTCAAACCAGGGATTTTAATAAATATTTTATAGGAAAAATATTATATATTTAAACTAAATCACTTGGAAATTGGTGTCTAAAATTCCCCACTCTAGTTGTAGATAAAAGCCTTCCTCACTAGACCCTCCAAAAAATATTGTGAAACATTATAGTTATTATACTTACGAAATTAATCATGTTTTATGGGACTACCCATAGTGTAAAAATTGTAGTATCAGCCCCCTTGACTGTGTGTAAGGAGGCCCTGAGAGGACTACCACATTGAGTTTCCCTACCAAGTTGATCTCATGAAAGTTGTCCAATTTTCTGGGATTTAACTCCACATTAATATTTTTCTCTTTAGGACCAATATTTGCTATAAAACTCCCAAATTATTTCAGCAGTGCCTATGAAGAAAATGTTGTAAATAATGGGTCCCATGGGAGTTTTGGTACTCCTACTTTCCCTTTACAAGAGATCTAACAAATACTACTTCACATAAAGACGTGAATAAATAAAATCTTCAGCAAAAAATAGGAGCCCCATTTTTGTATGTATTAGGGAATTGTATAAAGGCATAAAATTTTAATAAAGAGGAGCATGGACAAAGTCTCAATAGAGAGGAGCAAGCACAAAGCCACACCAAATGCAAATAAATTTAATAAAATAAAAAGGATAAAGTTAATTAATTTTACTTACCTCCAAGGTTGCTTGTATGATGGGGATGTTCTCTATCTTAAATTTTTTTCCCACCCAGTGTAATTTGTTATTTTAGCATTTATAACTTTGTCATAGGGGAGGGGGAATATTGATTGAGATCCTTAACTTTAGGGGTGGGCAATGCCACATAGAATGTTATGACATACATTAAAAAAAAAAACATGTAAATATAGTTTATGATAATGGCATTCCATATAGGTAGTTTTTTTATGTTTTTTAACCAAGATAGCCACATGTAATTATGGTTTCCTATAAGTTATTGTATTTGCATATAATTGTAACATAGTCTGAAAGTTGGAAGTAAATGAACTAGTTGTTGAAGATTAAATCACTCTTTGAAAAACAATATCGTTTGCCTTGTACCCTAAGGCACTTGAAATCTTTTAGTTTTTTGGGATTTCATCTTTTCTCTAAGACCCCTATAGGAGACATATGAATTTTCACACACACTTGGAAAAATCTAAAGCACACAACTATATTTAACACACTCTTGGCTCAATATGGAGCAAATGACTTGCATTATCACAACTCTATGAGAGATTTCAGTCAGTTTTTAGCTTCAACTTCAATTGGTTGGATTTTGAAATTTTTTCTTCTATGTTTAACATAAAAAATATGGGTATAACTACAAACATTATGCAAATCAAGATGAGATAACTATATCATTTGGGTCTTCAGTGTTTTCTTTTTTTTATCCCTATATTTTAGCCCCATAGAGTTTGCCACAAAATAATAGAGTTTGAAAATTTTGAGTCTATGAATAACTCATGTGCAGGTAGAGAACACAACAAGTATTGGGATTAAATTTTATTGCTAGTTATTTTATAAAAAATTGTGCACCTTTTTAAATATGGAAATGAGTCTTTCATGAAAATTTTGATTTACATTTTGAATGGATATGCATTGTTATATCACATATTATGGGTTATTAATCATATGGGATTTTTTTGTACAAGTGGCTACTTTATGTATAAGTTAAGGGTCAAAACACACACACACACACACACACATATATATATATCAAGTCATATATTTATTTGAAGTGTTTTGACCCTTAACTTATACATAAAGTAGCACTTTATATATCAAAAACACAAAATGAGTACTTTACCGTTAATCACCCTCCTAACCTTTGGACCTCTTCCCCTAACTCTTTTTCTATGAGGAAAGGGAAAGTATAGTGTGTTAGAAACAAAAGAGATTTATTTGAACATTTGGAGTACAATATAGTTACCATATATGACTTTGTTTCACAGACCAACAAGCATGCTTGGCAATTTGTGAAAACAAGGAAACTTAGCACTAATATCCCTTTGGATTTCCATCATTTGATGAAGCTAGTGGTAAATCAACCTTTATTAAGTTTGGAAAAAAAACTCGATATATTATAAAATATGTAAATTCATAAAATAAATTTTAAAAACATGTAAAATATTTTTAAAAACATAAGAAATGAAATTACAGAATGCATGACAAATAAAATTGTCGAAAAATCCTTCAAATTCATAGCTATGAAAAACAAATTGTTGGGTGGAGTTTTCTGCCCGAACTTGCTAGTACTCACCAAGCCAGTCACAGACAAGTTACTTGCCTTTCCATTTTATTTGTAAGTTTGGAAAATTTTCACGGGTACCCAAAAAAATTAATGTTTATACTAAATATAGCCTTAATTAAACCCACAACAAGAAGTCCTCTTTGAAGATCAGTAATGGCACATAACTCTCTTATTCCATATAGACCTCCCAAATGCAACATAGTAAATGTCTTGCCTTTTATAATCAGCATCAATAGACAAATACACAACACATTAAGATCTAGATCATGTAGACGTGTCTCTTCTTTAGTCTCTTTAAACTTTCTTAAAAGACATTGCACCAAAATCATCTAGCTTCCAAGCAATCCATTTTGCTTTTTGGACTAAAATTTTCACACCCTATACAATGAATGATATAACCTTCTCATCTGCATCTTCTCAATGAACTCTCCTTAATGAATCCATAAAATTGAGTTCTCCTTATAAAAGAAAAACATGCAAATTATAGAGTATTCATGGTAACGATACATATTAAAACTCAAAACCAACTAAATTAAAATGGGAGTCTGATGAGATACTAGATGTCATATTTTAAAATAAGGGACAACTAATATTATTTGTTTGTAGTGCAAGAGTGATGTTTATGCTAATTTCCCTGTAACCAAACATTAATCATTAATCACAAGTGAGTATATTGGTAACTTATTGCCTTGTCCATGATAATATTTATAAGGTTGAAATATATCATTTATATATTAGTTATGAGAAAATTAGATTTACAACGATAGTCACTGTATCCAAACATAGAGTTTTTTTAGGACCCATTTGGAATGATTGTGCAGGCAGGTATGGAAAAGTGGAAAGATCAAACGAAGAAAGGGGTATTTATATAGTTAGTTAGTTTCATAGGTAAATGCATGGAATTTTTATGTTCCTATAAAAATAGAAGGTTTTTACACATAAATCAAACCATTTTTAGGCTTTATGTACCTGGGTAGCACACCTTAGCATTTTTTTGTTAATAAATGAAGATTATGTTGTTTTGATTCACATGATGAATATAGATTCAAAAGCCTTGAATGGTTGAAGAGAGTCTAAGTCAGTGACCTCTATGTTATTAAGAATCATATTCTATCATAGAATTTCTACCTATGGGAAAACAAATGACAAAATTAAACAGCATAAATATTATAATCATTACATGCATGTGGAAACATTTCCAAAATCTGAGCATTTCATTGCAAATGCACATGATACAAAAAATATGGATAAAATCAAATAACAACAATGATTTACACACCAAATGTACAAACTCCTCCACAATCACTCTCAATGCCAACATATAACTCATGAGAACCAAACTCATCTATGTCATGCATTAAAATTCTAGAAAATTAAAGACAATAATAAAATTGTGTGAATGCATTTTGATCCAAAAGCATTCAAAAAATTGTATCTAGAAGCACTCTCTACATTTGGCATGGACTATGGAAATACTATTGCTCTTATTAACAATAAAATTCCTTATAATATTAGGGAAAGTAGTGAAAAATTCATTTACAATTTTATTTACAAAATACAATCCTCTAACAATAAAGGAATTTTTGTTTCTCTAAAAAATGTTACCCAATGCATTATAAAATAACATACACATCAAAGAGATTATCCAAGCCATCCTATTACTCATTTTCCTAGGATTAAAACATACCCAAGGCTAGGAATGATGATGGCTGATTTAAAATTCCTCTTGGATAAATATTGATTTAGAGCTGCTTAAAGGTAAGGCTCACATGCATGCCTACTAGTATATCTTCCCCACTTCAAGCTCTTATATTGAAAACTGAGGATCATACCTAATTATAAGAGGAATCACCTTTACCATTAGATAGTAAAATGCCAATGGTCTCACCTCTAACTACCCCACATGAGGGTTTGACTTACCAATATAACCCCAGATAGTAAAAGGCCATAGACTCACCTGTACCTACCCCACATGAGGTTTGACTTACCAATAGAAACCCAAGAATAAGTACTCAACTGATTGCAACATTAAAAAAATTACCCTTGTAAATTTCATATAAATTTGCTACCTTAGGACTATCCATAAGAAACTTCTCAACAAAATGTCACTTGCTTATAGAGAATGCATATCCCAGACTAGGAATGTGATTGGAAGGTTGCATTTGACTCAGAAATTTAAAAACCTTATATCATGGTTTTAGTCTCTTCTCTATGTTGTATTTTAGTAACAGAGGATATGTAACTAAAATGTCTGGCCTTAATCTAAAAGTTCATGTCAATAAATCTATGTTGTCTTGAACCTTATCCATAGAAAAATCAAGTAAATTTAGAACCTTCTTGAGAATGACCCTGAACTCATATTCTAGGTGACCAATGCTTTCCATATACTTCACTTTCTCTCCAACATTTCATGCCTATTGATATCAACAACTGAGAGGGCATACACAAATGCTTTGGATGACTCTAAAAATCCCATTTTTTTCACATATTAGAACTTCAATTTCAATGAACCTTTATCATTCCTGAGAAGAACTTAGGGTCTTCTTGTTATCAAAATTACAATTTGTTCACCTTGTATACCAAACTATTTTAGAATCTCTAGTTGTGATTTTAGATGCTTTTAAAAATTATAGAGTAAAAGATGTGGTTCAAATTTTAAGGCTTTGAACATATTGGGCTTGGACCCATAAAGGTTTTCAAGCAATAGAATGTTGGGTTTCATATATTTATTTAAACTACATCCAAGACTTCTAGGTGATCTAAATATGACATGTCTAAGGCCATTACCCTTAAGCCCTAATGTCTTTATGAACTGAAACTTAGAGTTCAACTTGGTATCCACTTTGAGTGCAAGAAAATTTGGGTATCTGAGAATGGTATTTGTTACATGGTGAGGAGTGGATCTAAAGTTTATCAATAGTTGAAGTGTCTATGGGAATTGTGGGTGGATACGCATCTGAATAGATGAGGGTCCCTCCTCATGACCATTATCAGTTGAGCATGAGAAATCCCACATTGGTTGACCAAGAAATATGTAACAACATTGTGTTTATCTTGTATTTTTGCTTTCTTTCTGAAAAGGGCAGTGGAGAAAATATTTAAGTTTGAAATTAAAAATAATGGAAACTTTAGGGAGGAAAGGATGTGTTTTAGGATAAGTAATGACATGGACAAGAGCATATTGGAGAAGGAAGCAAAAATCATAGGCACAGATTAAACACTAGAGACTTTACTTGTTAAGTAACAATGGGAAATAGGGTTTATTAACAACTCCTGATACATGTCTTACTAGGGAGCATAATAGACATAGATTAAACATTAGAGACTTTTCTTGTTGAATAATAGTGAGAAATTGGGTTTATTAATTGTTCAGGATACATGTTATACTGCAATTTTAGACATCCTTCTTCTCATTCTAAAATAATTAATCACACACTAGTCAGTAGGTTTGGTCTACAACAACGTATAAATTTAATAGACATATGTGATGGGTGAGGTTTATAGCAACATATAATTTTAATAATTATAGGTCATGATTCTTATTACAAAAGGTTGATGTCATAATGGAAGTTTGGTCTATAATAACATAAAATTTTAATAAGCATAAGCAATATGCATGTTTTATAGTAACATATAAATTCAATAGGTATAGGTTATGATTCTTATTAAAATAGGTTGATGTCATAATAGAAGTGACCCTTGTAACATAATGATTAATTAGTTGTGAGATGAATATATTCATATTACTACCTTCTTAGAGATCTATTGTTTCCCCCTACTACAAGATTGGCTCCAAAATTTTCATGTCATCTTTAAGAGTCCTTCAAATAAAGACTTTGTTTGGTCCTCAAGGCCTTGGGTATTCCACAACTCTAACTTCTTCTTGTGCCTGTGGTCTTCCTTATTCAACCCTATTAAGATGAAGATCACTTCTACTCCCCTTTAGATCAGAATTTATCATCTATTTTTGGTCTCGAGGAAGGATGAGCTTATCAAGGAACTGATTAACAAAGTGGGTTATTTTATGAAAATCGATGGGTGTTTATTATTTGGTAGATTTATGAGAGTTTGCACCCTCATCAAAATTTCCATACCTATTTTTCATTTAATGTTTTTATCCTCTTCTAGGGGTTGGTGGACTCAATTCCTCAACTACAAATGCCTTTGCATTCCATTTTTTAAGTGCAACATCCTGGGTCATAAGTTTGTGGTGTGTTTATCTATGGTCCATTTGTCTCCCCCTTCCTCCTCTCTGTTAGCTTAGAGGAAGGAGGGACCTCTTGGCTAAGATTTTAGGTGGTGAAATCATGAGGTCTTCTATTGAGTTTTGAATTCACCCTTTTTACTTGAAAAGTCTTCCTCCCCTGCTCAAAATCCTCCCCCTTTATAGTCTATATATTCTCCTTCATTGAACACCATCCCACCTACATGTGTTGAGGTTTTTGTCCCTCCACCTATGCGAGCTGGGAAACTCAAAGCTGATGTGGGCACCACTGCAAAGAATAAAGGCAAACACTCTAAGGTAAAAAGTGAAATAAATGTTTCCAAAGATCGATTGAAATGTTGAATAAGTAATGAAAAAACTTAATGGACAATATTACCTTCAAGTGAAATCAAACCACAAAGTTGGGGCAAGAGATTTGACAAGTGGATAAATCATTGAAAGAAGAAAAACCCCAAAATATTATTATAATCCTTGCAATAATGAATCTTCAAGTACATAACATGTAGATGCTAATAAAGAGAGAGAGAGAGAGAGAGAGAGAGAGAGAGAGAGAGAGAGAGAGAGAGAGAGAGAGAGAGAGAGAGAGAGAGAGAGAGAGAGAGAGAGAGAGAGAGAATGACATTAAGGAAAAATATCATCACAAGGATGTAAAAGTAAGAGTAAGATCAAGATTGAAGAACTGCTAAAATGCAAGAAGAGGAGAATAATTTAATAAAAATAGATAGAAAGAATAAAGAATTATGTGTGTAAGCTTCAACATGTGTACCAAGTGTCCATAATCCTCTTATAGGTGAGGATGATGTGTGTGACATATGGGTGGAGAAGAGTTACATACAAGTAACTCTAAAAACCTTAAGGAAGATAAAGAGGTGAGTGAAACCTCATAGAATCTGTGTTTATGTGAATTAATAATTCATATAAATATAAATTCTCCACACATGAATAAAACTTAAGATAAAACATTATCCCAACTAAAGGGTAACCTAACACACTCCTAAATACTTAAGGAAATAACCCAAATAAGATTAATTCTATAACACTCTCTCTTGAAATTAATTTAGGGGTTACAAAAGTGGAGAAAACTTTTTAAAAACAAAGAAAGGAGTTGAAATTACTCAATACTCCCCCTTAATAGAAACTTTTTTCAAGAGGAATTACAATAGTTTGAAAAAAAAAATAAGAGATGTTGACAAAAGTCACAAGGATGAAAGCGTGATCACCAAGAATCTCTTAAGAATCCTCTTTGGATAATGTGGTTGATCCACAATAGAACGAAGACCAACAAGAAGGAGTAATGATCCATAAAACCTATAAGACAAACAAATAAATGCCAATATTTCAAGTTAAGTAACCAATATAGCAAAAATACAATCTACATACATAATGTAATGAAATTAGATGTATAATTAGGCAAATTTGAGTAAAAATAACTTCCATCATAAAGTGTGTAAAAGTGTACAAAAATAAGTTACTCAAAATAATATTTCTTTTGTAATAAAAATCAAAGAATACATATAAGAGTTTTTATTAAAACAAAGCTAAATAAGATGTATCACTTCTAAAAGATATTATGCATGAAGCATTAGAAAAAATATCACAAAAATACATATCAAAATCTCTAGAGGTAAAATATTTAGTCATTTTTCAACAATTCAGTCACAAGTAGATTTACTACAAGATTTGCATGGATACAATTTACAATATTTATATATGATGCTCATGTTTCCCACAATACGCACAAGGTTTATCATGCTTAGCCAAAGCATGAGCATTAGAAACATTATAATCAAAAGAAGTTGCATTATAAATCCTTCATGCGAAGAGCAGTACAATTATAAATTTTTATTAGAAATATTTGAAGCATCATAGCCAAGATTTTTAGAATTTATATTTGATTTGCATAAAATAGGATCAAGAATACCATTTTCACACTTATCAAACCCACTATTGTGTATGATTTTTAATCCAGGATTGGTAGAAAAAGTGTTCAAAGAAGTTTTAGGTGTTTGAGAAGCACAATAAGTTTCGCTATTAGAGTTGTTATCATGTACAAAAGATGTAAATTTAATAGTTAAAACATCAATAAAAGATTTCATAGTTTGTATTTGCTCAATAAAATAAGATTTTAAAGCATTTAAAGTGTCATTTTGACATAAAATTTGTTTCTTAAGAGAAACTATTTCATCATTTTTAAAAGAAATAGTTTGCATAGTTTTCTTAAAAACTGAAAAAATGACCAATTTGAAAGCCATGAGAGCAAAAGACATAAATTTAAGTATCATTGAAAAAAATTAATTATTAAAAATATGGAAGATCTTAAGAAAATTTAAAAATATTTATCTTAACAAAAAAATAAAGACTTAAAGGGTGGGGGCCCTAGCCTGGTTGGCTAAGTATTTCCGCTGCGGCTCTGCTGGTCTAAAGTTCTAGTCTCCCCCCGCCCCGTGGTACCGGTATTAGGCGTGTCTAGCCAGCACCGCCGGTCACATTAAAAAGTTTACCAGGATTTTTTAAAAAATAAATAAATAAATAAAGACTTAAATATAGAAATTTGTTTATTTTAAAGCTTAGGTCAATTAACTTGTAAATGAAGTCCACACCAAAACTTTAAATGTAAATGAAAATGAGTTTTTGCAATATCTTTAAATAGAAAAAGGTGAAATGGCTTATAAAACAAACTTAGTTTGATATTATAAATTTTTGAATTAAAAATAAACATATATTAAATTCTATATAGAAAAAGGTTTTTTTTAAAAACTCGTAACCTTTTTTTTTCTTTTGAAAAAAGATAGTCACTTTTTTTGAAAAATACAGTCATGATTTTGATGATTTCTCTCAAACTGTGATCTGGGTTTCCTCAAAATTTTGATAGTATAATCTTAGACTCTAGATTAATAAAAATAGAAAAATTATAAGAAAAAAATATTCCAATAAAAATATATGGACCCTTTTTAGATAGGTTTTAGTGAAAAATGGTTCAAGAAATAAAAAATGATTTATAATTCTAAATACATCTGAAAATAAACCAAAATAAACATGAAAAAACCTCATTTAAAAACCTAAAAAAAAGGTTAGAAGTCAAATAAATGTTGCTTTTAATTCATTAAAAATGGTTGGTTTATTGCTATAAAAGGTGTCCAAAAACTTGATTTTTTACTCAAAACCTTGAAAATTAAGCAAATAATGAAAAAAAAAGAATATTAGAAGAAAAAAATCTTCTTTTCCACCTCTAAATTTAAAAAAAATCTCAACAATCAACTTTAAATACATCATAGCTCCGATACTATGAAATAAATGTTACCAAAGATCAATTTAAATGTTGAATAAGAAATGAAAAAACTTAATGAACAATATTACCTTGAAGTGAAAGCAAACCATAAAATTGAGATGAGAGATTTGATAAGTGGAAAAATCATACAATGAAGAAAAACCCCATAATATTATTTGAAACCTTGCAATAATAAATCTCTAAGTACATAATATGTAAAAGCTATGAAAGAAAGAGATAAAATGACCTTAATCCAAAAGAGCATCATAAGGATGCAAGAGTAAGAGCAAGATCAATATTGAAGAACTACCATAAGATAAGAAGAGAGGAGGATAAGAGCTCAATAAAAAGGGCTAGAAGGAATAAGGAGCTATATGTGTAAGCTTCAACATGTGTGATAAGTGTTTATAATCCTATTACAGGTGGAGAGGATGTTTGTGACATGTGGGAGAGAGGAGTTATATGCAAATAACTCTCAAAATATTAAGGGGGACAAAAAGATGAGTGACACCTCATAGAATTTAAATTTATGTGAATTAATAATTCACATAAATATAAATTCTCTACACATGAATAAAATTTAGGATAAAATATTATCTCAAATAAAGGGTAACCTAACACACTTCTAAAGACTTGAGAAAGGACCCAAATAAGATTAATTCTCCAACAGAAAGGTTGAGAATAGAGGTGGAAGATTTGGGGAGAGATGGCTCTCGATGACCGATAAAGGACTTTCTTTCAAGGCATGAGAGAAGACAAGGCATTGCTTGCAATTGAAGATTGTGGTGCTCTTGTTTGAGATTCTTTTTGTTGGCTTCCAATCTTGGTTTATTTTGTCTGAGTTTCTCCTATGATGGTTCAACAGAGGAAATTGGCTTGATTTTTTCTTTGATCCTTTCACTACCTTTTGGTAGAAGTTTGACAAAAAGTAATTATTTCTTTCCTTTCTTAGTAGAGGTGTGTCCCCCTAGTGGGAGGTTTTTTGTTGTATTTGGTGTTCGATGTTTGATTTCTTGTTATTTTAGCATTTTTATTTGTTGTGGGGATTGGGCCCCTAGTTATGTCCTAGAGCTAGTTCATAGCTCTGTTCAAAAGCATTTACCTTATCCAATAAAAATTACATCCATATTACTTTTACCCCTCTAAAATATTCATCCTGTGATATGTAATGGAAGTGACCCTCGTTACATAATGATTATTTAGTTGTGAGATGAATATATTCATATTACTTATACCCCTTTAAAATCTTCATCCTCACTACATCTTGAAATTGCTTTTACAACTCTAAAATCCTCATTCATATTACTTATACCACTATCAAAAAATTATTAATATTTATTTCTTGATCTTTCTAGGATGTACTCTTAATATTCATTAAATTATTTTATGTTTCTTTCATTATTTAATATTTATAGGATCTACTTTTGATTATTTAGTCCTTTTTTTTATCTTTCTATGATCAACTTTTTAATTATTTCATAATATATTCATCCCTTGATAAGCATTTTTGTTATGAATAGTAAATTATAATAACCACTCTCATGGGTATGAATGGTTTATTTAGGCGAGATGTAAGTGGGTTGATGCATTAACATCCTCTATCTCTTTTGAATTAACATGCATTCAAAGTGTTTTGGGTGCTTTATGGGTCCCTTTATCTTATCATTAGTGTTGATGTAGATTTATCTAACTCCATTTTTATGTAAACATGCACAATAAATCTATTTGTATCTCTCTTGAGGAATTATCCAAGTGACTGCAATACATTGCTACCCAACATACACACAAAAGCATTGATAAAGTAAACAAGTTTGATGTTTAAATAATACATTAGATCAATCCTAATTATGAACTACAATTCTCATTAACAACTATAGAAAAATAATTACAACCACTAAAATTATGCTCATTGTTGTTATCACTCATTCAAAGCTCATGCAACCCACTCTCCTCTCACTCTCTTAGGTTGTTCTCCTTATCCTTCTATAACAAGACACACACTTATCTATTAATAGAAAAATGCCCAAGATGGGCATCACTAACCAATCTCTTATGTTTATCTCCTTCTCCTTATCTAATAAAACACACACTTTTTTGTTAATAAAAAAAATCCCAAAATGGACATCACTAACCAATATTGTGTTTTAAACTAGAACAACTCTCCCACTCATTCCTTAAACAACTTAAAGTTGACATTTTATTTATAGAATATTTATAACAAATACAATGTATTAGGGCGACAATACCCTAAAATTACTCCGCCCATAAATCACTAAGTGATATAAAGTTAGATCAACTTTCAATGAGCATGCTTAAGTTTTTTGTCTAAATTATTCTAATTTAGTTGGGTCCTAAAAGTAGTGCCATGTATCATATTATTGTAGATGATTGGGCATTAGATGCTCTTGCATCATTCTCTCCTTGTAAGAAAATTTTTAAACCTCTAGTTCAAAGATATTAAGTGTGTATATGTGCTACAAACAAAAGGATCTAGATCAAATTACATTACAATATAACATATATACTCATGCACAATGCACAATGCAAACTTAGGCCTAAACAGAAATAATCTAATAAAATATCAAATCATATGTAATTACATATTAAAAAATATTCTAAAATCAACAATAAATGGCAAATGAGTGTTTTATAATAATATTTTATTTATTGTGAATTTGGTTGCAATCATAAAAAATAAATTAAAAAAATGGGTCCAAAAGGTGAGTTGGAAAAAACCCATAATAATAGAAATGATTTTTTTTATTAGAGTACACTTTTATGTCAATGTTAGTGCACTTCCAAAAACATCAAGTAATGGTTCTGGGAACTTGGAACTTTATGTTATTTGATTTTATGATCCTATTTGTCTACTGGGCTGTAGAAACCTCACTTTCTTTATGCAAATCTCTGAGAAACGGATCTCCTTGCATACAATCCTAAAAACTCATCATAGACCAATAAAAAATGAGGGAATCATTAGGGGACATGTGTTATCCCTCCATTATTATCAAGCCTTAGTTTGGAACAAATTTGAAAAACAATGTTCAGTGCACTTTAACAAGCAGCTCTTCGATGAAAGCCCTAATCCTATATGAATTTTCATGTTACAATGAACAAGTAGCACAAGGAGATTAACTTCTTCAAATTTACACTACATGCTTGAATTATGTTTTAACTCATACACGACAAACCTCTTTAATAAATGCATGGTTTTTGCTTTCACATTGACTTCTAATTTCATTCATATCATGTCCTAAATGCACTAATGCACATGTGTATTTATAAACTTCTCAAATGTAAATTAGGACCAAAATGGCACATAAGGCAACACACAACATGCAAGAAAAATAGATAAAGAAAAAGCACAAGTCATGGAGACCCAAAACAAGGGTCTATTCCAAAACCATACACAATATGACCCTAATGACTTAGAATCATAGTGTATGGTTTAAGGAAACAATCCTATAACTCAAGGAAAATAGGTAGATAGGAGAGAGAAATAGTGGAGAAGAGAAAACAAGGGGAACATGGCAGAACATCGCCAAAACATAGGAAAAATGCACCAATAAGAACCTAATATGAACTGATAATTAAAAATGCACAAGTTTCTTAGAATAATGCAATTATGTGAGGAAAACCACACCTGGATCAAAATTAGGTGTCTAAATATATTTAGCTTCCTCCATTGATCAAACTAGGTCTCTTTTTGTATAATCTCACTTGCAATTGATGGCACTTTTGCATTCAACCTTATTAAAAGTGTATTCCTCTATTTTTGTAATACCACTACAATCTAACACATTAATAATGACACCTTATTTTCAATCCATGTTCATAAGAACCTCATTTAGTTTGATGTTTGTTGGAAATGATGTTATTGGTCAGACATTATAAAATAATACATGTTTATGTGGTATTCTTGTTTTCATCACTGTAAAAAATTTATCCACCTTTATATTCTTCCCCACATTACTTACTCAATGCAATCATATTCCTTCCCAATAATCATCATTATTTATAAGAAATTGATCATAATTTAATCAAATATAAAATAAATACTTACCTCCATAAGAAAATAATAATTTCCCACTTGTTCTTCTTCCATCTCTTCACTTTCATCTACATTCTCCACAAAGGAAATTTCTACAACATGATGAACATATTAAACTTCACCATCTCCATGCATGCAATCATTTGCATGTTTTTCTTCTTCTTCAAGAGACATATCAATCTATTCTTATCCTCTTGATAATAAATAAATATTTCATCCTCTTCATTTTTATTAACTGTAAATTATTAAACATTTGCATTTATAACATATTCATCTACTCCTCTTTCTTCCACAAGAGATTATTTCATCTCTTCCAAGGTCTTCTTGATCCAATAAATCTTCTTTCTCTTCATATCAATAATGCATGTTGTGATTAATGTCGTCTTTCTCGTCTCCTTATCTTATTTATGATGTTGAGAAAGTTGCGTTCTAAAAAACACCTCTTTTATATCTCTAAGGACCTCTATAATCTTCTTCCTTTTCATCTTCATTTTCTAATGTTTCATCTCTCTTTCAATTTATTCAATCATTCCAATCTCTTTCTCTACCATTGTCCATAATTATCCATTAGAAGTCACCGTGTTGTGTGTCTATACAACCACTCTACTAAATTCCTTTTTCTTCTAAATTCTCACTTAAACTTATTTAAGCTGATATAATGCACCTCGTGCACTAATACTCCTCTAAAAATAACAATTTCCCCTTAAAACTATTTTTTCCACAACTACTTAGGTTGATCAACTTCTAGTAGGATTATACATACTTTGATACCAAACTAATGTAAATAAACACAAAAAACATGTTCCTATTCCTATTGAGGAGCTATACCAACCAATGTTGTACATCATTTCCCAAAATACACACACCCAAACAACCGTATAGCAAACAACTTGGCTATTTAAACAAAATGACTTTAAATAATAATAAGTGCAATAGAAATAAATACAACAAACCAATCCTAATTACGGATATAAATTTTCATTAACATCTGGAATTTTTTTATAACCAACTAAATTATGATATTATTTGTTACATCTCATTTAGAGCTCATGTAACCCATTCCACTCACTCTTTTAGGTTTATATCCTTCTCCTTCTCTAGTAAGACACACACCTATTTATTAATTTTTTAAAAACTCGGCATAGATCTCATTAACCACTATTATTTTTTGTACCTGAATATCTCTCCAACTGACTCCTTAAACTAATTAAAGTTGGCATTCTATTTATATAAAAGAAAATATATATAGGGAGACAAGCCCCCAAAATTTATTCACCCACAAACCAGTAAGTGATACGAGTCAACTCAACTTTTAATGAGCATGATCAAGTGCTACTTCTAAATTATTTCAATTTGGTTGGGTCCTAAAAATAGTGGCACACACAATATTGCTATATATGATTGGGCCTTGGAGGTTCCTATATCAAGTTTATATGATACTTAAAGAAATAAGGAGGTATGGAAACCAACAAACATCTAAGGATGGTATCTTCAAATTTTTTCCACAATTCCAAAGGATAACATATCAAAGTAGTAAGGTTATCCATATAAGATGAATGTAAAATCCACATCAATCATAAAAACTAATGACTAAGGCAAACAAGGATGGTATGTAACATCAAATTTTTCCACATATCAATTAAGGATGATAATTGTAATTCAGTATTACATCTCAAAGTATCGAATTATGAAAAAATTGAAGTTAAACTCGACACATCATATCAAATAATCATATACATTGATAAAACATCATATTTGATCAGCAAGATAGCTAACAACAATAAATAACTTATCCAAAACCATTAATTGGTGTAGCACAAAAAATGTATGTGAGGCATTTCACTTTAACATAAACCTAGTTATCTCATTCGTAGCTACACTAACACCAAATATGCATTATTAGCCCATCAAGTCAAAACAAAGTTGTTTATGAAATAAAATAGAAACATAAAATAATGAGAATAAGTGAATGCTCAATGAAAAGGAACAAGTTCCCCACTAGAACATGAGAGCGTTCAACAAGGATTGCATAAACATGTTTCTTCACCTCATCCAACTCTTCTTATGCAATGTCTATTTCTAAGAAATATATCTTATCATATAATACCATCCTCCAAAAAATCACATCCTCTAAGATTAATTGAACTGACACATAGAATGGAATCAAATCATATGTCATGAGCAAAAACATACATCAATAGTTAGATCATAAATAAATCCCCGTTATCTCCTTTCAAGCAAGCTCGCATGAAGATGCCATATGTTGAATGAAAAATTCATACTCAATATAATCATGCATAGTCATTATTCTCATAATCTAAATTTGATAAAATATCATGAAATACACCCATTAAGGCCAAGGGTGTGTGTGTGTGTGTGTGTGTGTGTGTGTGTGTGTGTGTGTGTGTGTGTGTGTGTGTGTGTGTGTGTGTGTGTGTGTGTGTGTGTGTGTGTGTGTGTGTGTGTGTGTGTGTGTGTGTGTGTGTGTGTGTGTATTCAAAAAGAAAAGTGTCAGTATCTTTTATTCCATCACGAAGAGGTGAAAAGATATATCCAAAAAGCCAAATAACTAGTTGGCACTAGCACTAACTGACCAGAGATCAGATACAATACATGACCAGGGAAGCAAGCCTCAACCTGTAAGAGAAAAACCCTCAAATGAAAAAAGGAATTAACAACATAACAAAAAAAGAAGAGAAAAAATACTGGCATTCAGTGACCAACACGTGTGTTTGATGGAGAACCCATTTCATCTTTGATCTTACCCTTTTTCCCTTTCTTTTTTTTAATTCCTACCAAATTTCGCACGGTATCTCCACTTTGACTATCTATAATTTTGTATCTGGTATTCTATAAGAGGAAGATTTGTCATCAGATTCAGATGTGTGTATGGCACTATTTATTTATCCGATTCATAATTTTTTGATTCATGTGCTCTCTTCATTCCTCCTGGAGTTATCCCAGCTTGTTTAGTTTCCATGGTTCAATTTTCATTCTCCTAGTTTCCCCCAATAATGAGAGGAGATTCCTTAGTGTGTATATTCAATTTGTTGATTAATTATTCCTTTGTTTCTTTCTCAATCTGGAAATTTGCTTCTTAGTTCACTTCTTCATCCTTCTCTTCCTTTTATACAGGAAAATACCACTATTTATAAGTGGGTTTCTACCCTTTCTTGTTTGTAGGTAAATTCCTTTCCTATGGACAAGAAACGCGAAAATGCCCAATTTGTTTGCATATGAGATATCAAAAGGCCGTATTCTCAAAATCTATGGACTAGGTATGCTAGATTTTCCCACATCTAATGA